>PPHD01009824.1:0-20250 GCA_002909625.1 Bambusicola thoracicus | reverse complement strand
GAGAGTGGAGATGTAATACCACTATTGGTCTTTGGGGCTGCCTACTTCTGACAATGCTTTTTGTCCTGTGGCTTTGCTATCTGCATTTCAAGTGATTTCAAAACCTTTCATCTCTCTCAGTACATCTGTAGTCAGGGTGTATTTATCTGGATTTTTTTCAGCTGAGAAATTCAATCTGAGAAAACCTGGGGCTTCTTGGCTGACTTGGTCCACTAGAAAAACATGGCATCTCTTGGGCAGCTCATCAGAGTTCTGTGCTACCGCCTCCCAGAGAGGCAACGTGTGTGGCCCTGTATGTACTGCCTTAATATGAACTACAAATGCCTCTTTTGCCCTTTAAAATGCTGTTACAAAGGAAGACTGCGTCGGAAGTGTCGCACAGTAAGAAGCAGTGATTTTAGCAGTTACTACTCTACAAATTATTCCATTAGGAATAACAGGCCCAGCTTTGGTTTGTTTGCAAGGGCTCAAGAAGAAACTTTGGCTTTGCAGGCAATGCTGATATTTAATTCAACTAATTCTGCTGTACTGTCACCGAACACTATCACTGAATGGAGAAGGCGTGATGTTTTCTCCTTTATTTCCCACACTTGATACTGAACACAGACATCGTTCATCTTACATTGACATTTCATGTGTATCTTTTTTTTCAATGAATGCACTCATAACAGAGAAGTTTATTAAAAACAGCCAGTACTTTTCTCTGATGGGCAATTTGAGTTCTTAGTGCATCTCTAGTTGAACTTCTCCTCACCATGAAGATGGTTCTGGAAGTAGTTTTCAGATATCCTGGAGGGCTGCATTTCAAAACTATTCTATGTGAGTAAGCACCCAGTAAGGCAAATTTATTATGTTTTTCTGGTGGCGGTGCAAGAACATACTCCCTTTTAAAAAATAGTGTAGGAGATCTTTGTAATTGGCACAGAACAGCCCTTGTCCCTTAGGGTTATTTCCTTGTTGGAAGCTGGGATTGAGAGCTAAAGATAAGGGAACTCAGGTCAGTAGCAGCGGTGGAAGTGAGGTGAGTGCTTTCAGAAGGCAATCATAGAGTCACCTCCCCTGCTTTCTTCTTACCTGCTTTGTACTGATGTAAGCTCTTCAGTGGGTTTCTCAGTGCCCGCTGCTATGTGTGTATGTATCACGTCGTTAACTGTAGCAATAAGTTTCCTAAGTAAACCGTGAAATACAAAAGAGGCTTTTATGCTCTATTTTATTCTTCTTTTCTTAGACTTTTTTAACTACGTGGTAGAGTGAAAGTGCAATGTCTTTACATAAATGATGACTACTCAGGTTTATCTAAATTCCCACGTAACTACAGCAAAATTGCTGTCCTCCAACTGATTTGGCAGTGATGGTCAGTCTGCAGGGCAGCTCCCCTTGGAGGTTTATGTACAGATACAATATGACAAGGTTAGTACATACATGGAAGTTTGTATCTCACCAGTGCTTCAAAACTTAATGTAATCAGTTCTGATCAGAATCTCTCCTGCTGAACTCAACTGCTTGTTTAAAAAAAAAAAAAAAAGCTCTACTGTTATTCTTCAGGGTGAAAACCAAATGTATTCACATAAGAACAGAGCTAGTAAATCTTGGCAGTAGGTTTGTGTAAATGTACTTCTGTCAGCCAGCCAAAAGGGTTGTGCTAAACTTGAGCTCTGTACTAGGAAACAATAGAGAAAGCCACAGGCTCTGGCTAATCTTAGCTGTGGAACTGAAATTTAAGAAATAAACAGAAGAAAAGCAGATCTGTGAGAGTCCACTTTTTGACATCTGAACTCAAAGTAATTCACTGTTGGTATATAGTTTCCTTGGGTGTAAGCGCACGGTCTGTGAGTACAAGGATGTTGTGAATATGTAGCTTAGCTGTGCTAGCAGCTTCAGTGCTTGTCAGATGATCCACGAAACCTTTTTGTTGCTTGACTATGAAGCCCACGTTACAAAAACTGGTTTTGCACTATTAAACAAGAAACCATAGAAACTACAGATCTACAAATGAAACGAGGAGGATAATGTTACCAAATGTGCATGCTGAGTTGTGCAGGGCTGTGTATAGTGCTGCTCGAGATTGCTTCCTCTTCCTCTGACGACTCCACTACAAAGCCAGGAGTTGGAGAACTTACTAATTAGTTTATAAAACCCTGTGCTACTTGAGTAATATATGGCTATTGGAAATATTCTTGTATTTTTCAATGTAGTTGAAGCAATTAGAACTTTAGAAGCGAATACAACATTGCCCAGTACGAACGATCACATTGAGGAAGATACAGGAGAACTGCCACAGACTTGAGATTCTAAACCTAATCCTACTGTTGCTGCTCATCCTAGAGAGGCTTTGCAACAGCCCCTGTGCCCATGCATGGAGCGGTGGTGTCCTCGGGCACGCAGACATCCTCGTGTTTCCAGAACGAGTTGGTTCTCAGGTCAGTCTGGTTAGAAGTGCACGGCAGGTTTCATTGAATTGCTTGGATAGATGTGCTGGAGGCATCGTGTTTCCAAATGTCTGTTGTCAGTGTCAGAACCTCCACAGAAAACTCATCCCGTTGTTATCTCAGCTGGAAACGTAATTCCTTGGGTGGAAAGTTTGACTCTGTGCTTCCCCTCTCTCCCCACAAACCAGGTTAGCTTACACGGCATTCATGCGGATGTCTCCAAAAGGAATTTCTGTGGCTGTTTCTGGAGTAATGCTTTTCAGAATACGCTGTTGGAAAGAGATTGGTATTAGAAGTTGATTGATTTTATAGGTAATAAGTAACATTTCAAAACCCTTTCCAAATGGCTGCAATAAAACACAACTGGTTTGAGTTATACTTCTTACTACTTCTTACAGCTACGAGGCAAAAATGTTGCAGGGTTATGTTACCTTTGCACAGTGGTGCTATGGTAGTGCACACTGTTATTCATTAATTCTTTGTAGTAGATACAATCTGAATCCAAGGTTGACAGCTGTCATATTAATGCTTTAGGACTTTACTCAGGCACTCTGAGTTTGTGGAACACATTCTCTCAGTACTGGTATTTACAAGAACTTATAAGGAATCCCAAAAATGGCATCACGAGCTGCCATGGGTTTATGGCAGAGAACCCTCGTTAAGTGTGGGACAGAAAAAGAAACTTGTTCTTGTAAGCACACCCGAGGGACCTGATCTGTGACTGGCTCACATGTGTGATTTCTAGGGAAAGCTCCCAGTTCAGCAGAGCTTAAAAAGAACCACTTGACTCAGTAACTGGATGTGAATATAGCTCAGCCCCCTCAGCGAGACATGGGAAACTTGTAAATCACTCTAAATGGGCAAAAGACAATTGGCTGTCAGCAAGCTAGGAATAAACAGCCTGGGGCATTGAACGTTAAGAAAAATAACACACAATAATTATAATAATCACTTCCTTCCTAACGGACGCAGTAGAGCCTACTGGATACCTCCTTAAGTGTTCCAGGAGTGATGATCAACCGATAAACCATGTAGATGGGGATACAGATGATGGAAGAGGTTCCTATGCAGTAGCCCACTACTGTGGTCCAGTAGGGATAGTTGTAATCAAAAAGCCGTAGCTCGGGAGGGTTGGACAGAAAGCTGCAAGTGACAAACTGGAAAGGAAACAAGAAAAGTTTCAACATGTTTTGATAGCACACACTGTTCCTTCAGGGAACTCCCTGTGCCAGCATAGAACTAAACTTATGAAAACCAACAGAAACCAGAGCAGGGCTTGAGAAGGATTAAATGTGTATTGCTCCTGAAAAAATCTCAGATGACATTAATGTAGATTCAACTAAAAGCTTTTTGATAGCCAGACTTAAGGAAATCTAGAATTGCTCAGGAACTTGAGGGTAGAACCCAAGCGGTAACTGAACTAATGTTCAGTTGATGATCATCAGTTAATGAACTAATGTGATCTGGCATTCCAGCTTTGAGCACAGTGTTGTATTTTCTCATCCATTTGAATTCTACAGTTATTACAGTTGTACGCTCTGAAACAACTATGGGGAAAAGTAATCTGTGGTGTAACCATTAAGCAATTATGTGGGAAGAGAAGGAATTTTGTTCACCAGGACACATCTTAATGATTCCCAGTTTGTTCCTGTTGTATGCTTTCTTCCCTACCTCTGACTGTTTCAGAATGATGCATTAAGAAATGCTTCACTACAGTTTATCACTTATTCGTATCTGCTGTGAGCATTTCCTTGCTCTATAATCTGAGCGTGGTTTTTATTTTTATCTATAATCCAAATAAATGGGTTTTTAAGGGTAGACAAACATTACATTTTCCACACGCTTTATGGTGTGCCTGCTATGCTGGTTGTATCTGTGTCCTTTTTATCAGAGAGCAGCTTCCCCAAGAATCCGGGTCCCTAAGGAATATTCATGGAATAAAGCACTTCTGTGGAATTCCAGGGTTGCTTATCTTCAGTGAGGTTGCACTGCTGCAGGGTTTGTGCAAAGCATGCCTGCTTTTCACTGCTGCCGTTAAGTCTTCCCCATCCCGTGTAGTCCCAGGAGGAAAACATCATATAATTAAGTCTTACTCAGAACTTGATTCATTTTCTTTATTCTGCTTTCCCTCCATGACTGTCAGATTTCTTGTGAAACAACAAATGCTTTGCAGCTGAATGCTATGTGAGTAATGCTGGTGACTGCCCTCGGAAGGATCTCTGAATTGTGCTTTTTTTCCAGATTAGCATCAGAAGAGCAGGAGTACCACTGAGATTTCCATAGCAAAATAGCATGGTACCTTCTGGGCTTTCCTTATTTTAGTTTGGCTTCCGCAGAGAACGCAAATAGCTCTGCCGAGTAACCATAGCACTGGAGCTGTCTGCTTTATTTTACTGCTTCGGGATCACAAAGAGAACAGTAGTTTAAAAATCATTTCTGGTGCAACACTTTTATTTATAACCCTTTTTTCCTTCTTTTTCTGTGGGTAATAAAATAAAAATCTGTTAGAGATGCATTGATCGTTACAGCAGAGTTCAGAATTCACTCTGCAGGTCTTCAGTCTGCATTTGATGCTCATAAACTCCATCTTGACCAGCTCTGCTCCCGGTAACTATCGAAGATAGCACAAACTCATTTGGGCTCAGGAAATGAACACTTGATGTTAAAACATCATCAGCAGTACTGCCAAGTCAAACACTGGGACAGGATTTCCAATCTCCAATTATAGATTTATGAAGGTTGCAATTAACTGCTGCAAATGCTACATGGGATGCTCTGCAGTTGTCAGTCAGCAGTTACTGAGTCTCTGTGTTTACTTATGCTGGGTTTCCTCCCAGGCACTGTTTCATCACCATCTTTTATTTTCTGTGGCAAACGTAAAACAACAAAACAAAGTAATCTTTGTCCATGAGGGGGGAAGGAGTTATTTAAAACCCAGGCTTGTTTATCTAGCTGGTCCACCAAAACCTTTAAAATTGTGATTTAGTAACCAGACCTTGCAGCACTGTGGTGGATTTTTCACTAATTAAGCATTTTTGTTTTACAAGAACTGTTACTAAAGAGCTTCCTAAGAGAATTCTGTCATTAAGCTTTCAGAGGTCTAAGGAACCGCATTGTTCAACGGTCATTTTGTTGTACTGGGAAAAAGGATATGAAGAAAACTCACCAGCAGGAAGATGGGACTGATTGCCACCCAGCACACTCGCCAGTACCAGCCTGGAGTGAAGCCCAGCATTTCTTTCACATCATTACAAAACTGGGTGATGCCTGTGGGGATAAATGGGAGGAGAGCGGTGACAGCAGGAAGGAGTCCTTCGCACAGAGATGTGTGCACAGCATGGCAGCACAGGGCCCAGCCTGAGGTGCTGTTTGTTCCTCTGAGCCTTAACTACATGGAACCCTTAATTGTTCTGAATGACCTCGGTGTCAGCATGCTTCTCTCAGAACCATCAATAGTCATTCTTATGGATATGGTTAACAGGAAGTTGGGGGAGGATGGGGGGGGGAAGAAAAGCAAATGTTTTCCTGAGACATCAGTGATCTGTGTGCAGGACCAGAGGAGCTGTGGCTCAGCAACACTGTTGGTCCCATAGCAATGCACGTACCGTAGAACCAGGCCACTGCCACCGCTTCCAGGAACACCACTGTTAGCACAGCTGGGCCTGTGGCGTATTCTTCAAACAGCTTCACCACGTATGCGCCTCCCTGCAAAGGACACAGTGCTGTCAGTGACCCGGAGATCCAGGGATGGAAGCCCTGGGATGCTGTTTTATATTATTGCCTTCATCTGAAGCAGAACGTTCACAGATGTGTGAGTTCTGCTGCACTGTGACCTGTGCAATCCTTGGCTGTGCTGCTTTTGCTGTGCGTGGACGTAGTCCAGCAGTGGGGCTGCCATGCAGAAGAGCTAAAACTGAATCTCAGGGCTGTTCTCATTGGATTTTAATGAACAGTTGGGATCTGGTGCAGTGTGACGGTGACTTTTTGCATGCCTCCTATGTCACCTTCCTCCAAATTGACTCATAGCTCCCAAACAGGAAACAAACAGGGCGTTGCTTCACTTTCTTACCACTTGGGATACCTAGAACCAGCTTAAGGAGGAAGAGTTTGCGTCTCAGAGAGGAACTACATCTACTTTTACAGTAAATGCTCTCAATGAGAAGGGGGTTGTTGTGTAAATGAGCAAATGGAGTGAAACACAACAGGGAACCTGTGTGTATTGCCCTTGTCCCTTACAATTCACAATTTTGCTTGCTGTGAAAACAAAATCCCACAAGCTGTGAAGGGATGATGTATGGGGGAGCTCTGGTGCTTTCCAGACCAATTGGATGAGGAAGATTCAGGTCATCGGGCAGAAATTCCTGGAGAGTGGTCCAACAACAGTCAATTACAGCAATTTCTCATGGATAATTTTTGACCGCTCTCTTTTTAACGCAGTATATATTTCTAACATTGGGAAAATGAAAGTAACGATCCATTATTTTTAAACATGGAGAGCAAGAAGCAAAGCACGTACACTGCATCGAAGCACCCCTGCGTGCTGACTTAACAGCTGGAGCAGTGGCTGTGCCAGTTAGGATCTGCAGCAGAGTTACGCTGAATTGCAATATGATCGCTTTGCAACACATTTCTTAGTGAGATACCATTCACATTTAAGAGATTCAATCTGACTTCTTGGATCTCTTTTAGAATAAAATTATGCCCCTCTCCAAGATGTCTTCTGCAGGAAACTGCCAGCGTGGAAAGCTGAGGATGGGGTGAAAATACTTACAAAAGTCAGGGTTGCTAATGACCCCAGAAAGCAAACGATGATCAGACCGAGGACAAAGAATTCCCTGCGCTTGCTCCGGACGTGTGGGAATTCATCCAGTACTCCAGTAATCACTCCCTCCAATCCTGCAAACTGAAAAGCATGCGAAAATTAATGGAAAACAGAGGGCAGTTTTACCTCCAGGAGGAACTGTAGCCGTTGAAACGCTATGCTTTACTCTTCCTGTACAGTTGGCACAATTCAGACTTTCTTCAGAGTCTTTTTTAGCTCTTTAAGCAGCAATTTGGTCTTCCCATTTCAGTAGGAAGCACCTATCATCCAGAGGGAGTGCTCCATTACAAGTAATAAGCTCCTGGTAGGGATGAAGTGGCTCAGTAGAACTGACATTGTGCAATCACTGTGTTGAGCCTTCCTAGAAGGAGCCGATTCTCAGTTGGTAAAATAGGCTCTTTTTAGAAGAGCTCTATATTGCAGCACTGTGAAGGAAGCTTCCTCCGGTTCCCACCATTTAAATAAAGTCAGTGTGAAAGAGTATCAAATAGGAATTTATTCACTGATTTGTACGTTTACAAGTACAGGACAGAGGGAGCCCCTAAGGCTGCATACAGCCAGGAGTTCATGAATCACGTGCTACAGCTGTGTTCCCAGGTCTGCTGCTATTTATCACAGTGCGACTTTGACAGATCATTTAATCTTATTTAAGCCTCTGTTTCTCCAACATTGAAATTGGAAGTGAGAGTTCCTATCTTACAGAAGGCACATGTAGATGCCAGTCCTGCATTAAACCCTTTGGTGACAGTGCTGCGTTTGTAATTCTGCTCCTCCTGGTGCTGGCTGGGGTAAGGAATACACCAAACGTCATTCATCCATCTCTCTCAAGTATTGTCTACTCACCGTGCTGTCTAATCCCAGTGTGAGTAACATCAAGAAAAATATGATGGCAAAGAAGGTTGAGGCAGGCATGTTCGCAATGGCTTCAGCATAGGTAATGAAGAGCAGACTGGGTCCTGGTGTTAGAGTGGAGAAGCAGAGAGACCTGTTAGTGCTGCTGTGGGGAGGAGAGGTTGTTCCACTTCCCTGCAGAAGGCTTCTCCCCCTGACTATGCCCCAATGTGCAGTTAGAACAGGAGCTGCATGCGGGACTCATATATGCTGGCATTATAGAATAGTATTTTAGCTGCACTGTGCGTTTATAACAGTGCCTTTATCATAAAAGAAGACAGTATCCTGAATTACATACCAAATACTTGGCATAATCTTATCCACTCGTTCAAGTTGTTATGCCTCTCAATGTAGAATACACAAATACGTTCTCTTAGAAGTCAGAAAGCCTACCCATGTCTTTGGCAACCTCCGACACATCTTCGTTCCTCATCTCGGCCATGTACCCCAGCACAGTGAAAATGACAAACCCGGACACGAAGCTGGTCAGGCAGTTCACGGTGCTGGTGACCAGGGCATCCCTGCAACAACAGAACACCTGGCTCACATCGGGGAATCGACATCTGCTGGGGAGGGCAGTGTGCTGCCGGGAGGGGGCAGCGGTTCAGCTGCACTCCTGCAGCAGTTGGGGGAATGCAGTGGAAGGAGCAAGGAGTGGATTATGGAAAACAAAGAACGACAAAGCAACTTCTCATTGTTTGCCTAAGGAAGAACTTCAGACAGGTTGTAACATTAGTCTGGCACAGGATTAAATGCTGGGTTTGTGCTTGCAGAAATACCAGACTTCTAAAATGACAGGAGTGGCTTTAGGAATATTAAAGAATGAAGGAATTCTTTAATTTTATAAACAGAATTTTTTTTTTAAGGAAACAATTACAAATTACCTTTCAGCTCAGGGCTGTAAAGTCACACCCTGGCTGACTGAGATTCAGCAACGCTCATCTGAGTGCCAGGGAGCTGTGCCATTGTGCTGTGGCAAGTTTACACCTTGACCTCCTTGCTGTCATTACATCTCTTTAGGGTAGGCACAAATGCCTGGGCTTGCCGTTGTTGTGCTGCTGTCTGGTTTGTCTGTGTAAAGGTCTGACAATTCAGTGTCTTTCACTGGCACTGTTTCCTTTCCATAAAAACCTACGTAAAGCTGAATTTAATATATAAAATGAGGTAGAACTCACTGGTAGCAGTTGTTATGGAATTTGTTGTAGCTGGCATAAGCCAATAGGACCCCAAAGCCTGGGCCAAGGGAGAAAAAAATCTGAGCTGCTGCATCCACCCAAACCTGAAAAATGATAAAGATCAAGAAAAAAAGATAATGAGACAGATGGGATGAGTTTGGCAGATTCAGAATATCACTTAGCTATATAAAGTTGAGTGTCACTAGTGTGCTTATGTTCTAGTCCTGGTCTAACTAACGTTTTGTTAAGAAAGTAGGTTGGAATATGAGATTTTTTCTTGAGATCTGAAGGAGGTGTTAATATCTACTATAGTCTGGCTGTCTTTGCTGTTCTGGTTTTTACTGGTGATGCAATTAGGATTTATATCCAAAGCATTTCCCGTGGATGAAAAGCTGTTGTATTTCTTCAGACGTTGTAAGTACCCACTTCTGCCAGCATTGCAGATGATTTGCCTGTAATTGGGTTACCGCAGCTTCTGCGGTGCATGGAGAGCTCTGCCCATGGTTTGGTGATGGACTTGGCCCATCTTTCTCTGTGTGCTGTGCAGCAGCCCAATGTTTGGCCGCGTGTCCTCTGGGCTGAGATTCTTCCTAGGCACACAAGTCGCATTTCGCAGTGTGGATGCAGCTGTAGTTCAAGGGACTCCATACAGCTTTGTTGTAGCCATGATCGATGCAAGTGTGATGATCTTGTTATGAAAAGCTTGTTGTACTTGAAGAGTGATTGCAGCCTTAATGAGTAGTGTTCCCAAAGTGCTAATATCAGCTCTTTTTGTGAAGGTGAAAGTCCTCATCTGTTTATCCTCTTTTGATTGAAACCTGGAGTTCATTACCACTCATTTTGTGAGGCCATCCTGTATCAGCCACAGACAGAACTCTGTCATCGTCCAGCACACAGATTGTGATCTCCTGTCCTCACTTCAGATACATCCAATACAATATCAATGCCCTTTATTGCTTTTTCAGAAGATGTGGTCCCTTATTGAAGATGCTGCTTTATCAGAGACTGGTGTCTTTTCATTTCCTCTTCATTCAAAACTCCCCGTATCAGCTGGGGAGCAGCAGACTTGCAAACATTAGAATTCTTAATCTTTGTATTTGTAGTATTTATTGCTTTGGGGTTTTTCCATCACACTCCGCACTGGAGGCTTTCTTACACAGGGACCTCAGCGCAGCCTCCAGCCTGATGGACTACTTGTCATCCAGAGTTCAGAGCTGAATCAGATAGTGGAATGGGTTGGCTTTTTTTTTTTTTTTTTTTTTTTTTGAGCTCAGTCTTGTCCTCATCCCTCCTTTCTTTTCAGACCCTGGAGGGGTGTGCAGACCCAACTGATCCATTGCTTCTCCAGTGCACTTGCCCAAGTCCACTCATCACCTAGTCATGCTTTAGTTGGGAGCTCAGGAGACCCCTCCCTGGGCTTATCTACCAGAGTGTGTCACAGGATGGAGACTTTACATTTCAGCTCTGGTAACTATAGACACCACTGGGTGTGGGAAAGTCTGCCTGAGCATGTCATGATCCCTCACCATCAAAACAAGTGCAACTAATCCAGATGGTAGGGTTTAGGAAGTGTCATTTGCTCAGTGTGACAGCAATAGGCCGAAGGACAGTGTTGTAGTGTAGCAGCAATCATTGTAGCTTCTTGCACACTGTTCAGGCTAAATTCACAATGAATTTACATAGCAGAACAGAACCAGGAACCCTATCTAAGCTTTAAAAAACATCTATATAGTTATAGAAGGAATAGGAGGACTGTTTAAATGCATGATGTAAGGCTTTTAAGTCCATGCCAAGACGTCTGTGTAGCCATACTCTATATTGAAAGTACACATTGGAGTTTATACATATGGTACACATGCTGAAAGGCTACAAGTGAGTCCCAACTATTCTGTAATGTTCTTACCTCAGTGGCCAGGAGCTTCTGCCATTCAGGTTTCAGGTAGTAGAGGACACCCCTCCAGGCACCGGGCAGAGTTGCCCCTCTCACGAGCAGGATAAAAAGTATGATGTAAGGGAACGTGGCTGTCACCCACACCACCTGCGAGGGAGAACATTGAGATGGTGTTTGCCATGGGTAGAAGATGAAGAGATGAGAAAAATTTATGGTAACTTTCAAATGATAACTCTTAGCATTTATAACATCTTCATATGAACTTCTCAAAAGTTCTGTAAATGGGCAGATTGCACGTAAATATCCATGCTTTCTCTGGGTTGGGTTGTTCTTGTGCACAGAGCTGTGGCATAACTTACTGTTATGTGTTACTTGGATAACGAGTAGCAGTCACTGCAGCAGGGGCTTCCCAAATAGGTGAGGCTACAATGCTACTGCCCTGAAGACAGTCTGGGATAACTGTCATGTTAATTGGCTCCTTCAGAACTTGTGCTAGACTATACTGTACCAAGTGATTTGTCTTGCTTTTGCATTCACCTTGCCAGATGTTTTGACCCCTTTCCAGATGCTGAAGTATACAATGATGAAGATTAACAATAAACAGAGGGTCAATTGCCAGCTAATGCCCCCCAGGTCATCCAGCCCATTGGACCTATGCACCTGTAGAACTTGGCGGCTGAAAGAGGAAAGAAAAACACAGTGTAGATATTTTTGTAACAGATATGTTCAGTATGCTTTGAGCAGTTCCTACTGTGGTCTGAGCATTACAAGTAGTCCTAAGGCCTTGATAATTGGACTTCTGAGTCATAGTATTTTGGATTTGTTTTACTTACAAGCCAGATATTAACAGTACACCAGTGATGATACATGATAAATATTGACATTTGACAATGGCCAGACAATTGGGAACCTGTGATCTAAAATACAGAGTACCCCCCCACACACCCCAAGCTTACACCCCCCTACAGGTATTTAGTTACTTGAATAGTTTGGAAAAGAGTACCATTACTAAACATCTTTGCTCCCCCTCCAAAGAAAAGCTTGCTAGATGTTCCACCATTCTGTCTGATATTACTGTCCTCACTTACATGCACTTACGTATAAAATTCTTCTGCAGGAGAGATGGAGTGCAGGGCCCAGCTGATGTTGTCCTTGCTGAAGTAGGTAGTGCAGTTGCCTGTGTTCCATGCATTATTGCAGCTGGTCCATGGCAGCTCCGTCGTGAAGGAGGACACGAGGTAGTAGAAGACCCACGCCATGATGGTGTTGTAATAGGAGGCTACATAGAGGTCTATTACACAGATGGCAAAGCCAATGCCTAGTAGGTTAGGAAACAATTACATGAAGTGAGCGTTAGTTAGGCCACAAAAAGGAAGGAATTGGTTATTCACATCATACACAATCAGTAACCGTGAATGCAGCTCTGCAGGAGGTACACGTACCCTGTCATGTATCTACAACACTGGAATTTTTTATGGCTTCAGAAACACTCACATTCTGATCCCAGAAAAACATCCTTAATCAAGACAATATAGACAATATAGGCTTAAATTGGTTTTTTTTTCAGTTGCTCCTAAACTTTGGAATTTAGAAACTGCCATCTGGTACTCTTAGACACTGGGAGCAAGAGTAACAAATGCATAGAATAGATTCTACTACATAGGAATCTTTCTTCTTTCCTGTTCTCATTTTTGCCCAGGATTCAGTGATTCTGTACTTATTTTTTTCAATTACATGGGTTTTTGTGGTTTTTTTTTTTTTACACGTTTCAAGCTTGATTCAGAGCAGCCTCTCTATCTAATCAGTCAGAGAGTTGTGTGACATTCATGTGCATGAGAGCACACACACATCCCCAGATGTACAGAAAGCCTTATGAAAACTTTCTTTGTAAAGCCAAAATTGTGTGTCGAACTGGACTTACTTTGTTCTAGCCTTACTTTGTTCTGCTGTTTTCAGGTTTTTTTCTTTTTTAAGAAAATACATCTTTGTCAGAAGGTCTTGCTCAGAAAGTTCCTTCTAATTTTCCATTTCCCTTCATTACCTTTGAATATAGGACATATTTTTCTCCAGATTGAAATACACCCATTCCTGTGGTACTGTCCTAATGCTAATTCCATATAGAAGAGAGGAATACCACCGAAGATGGCCATAATTGTGTAAGGAATGAGGAACGCTCCTGCAAGAGACAAAGCAGATCATTATAACTTTTCATAGGACATTTCTCCCACTAGTCTCAGCACTCCATGAACAATTCCTTTTGTTCCCCAGGGAAAATGCATATCCCCTCCCTAGTCAGTGTGCCACCCTGAGTTACCATGGGATTCTCACAACTAACTACACAACAGTGTGAATAAGAAGTAACACTCAGGCCAAACTTCTCATGTTTCTGTAACGAGTATACGTGGGATTCACAAAGACTGTACTGCCTCTACAGTACGAGATGAGATACAGACACAGTGATGAATGTCTTTGGTAGAATGCCTGAGTACATCAGAGAGGCAGAAGTCTTTTCTGTCCAGTCTCTCCTTGAGGAGATTTATCTTTTGGCTGGAACATCCGTGAGTCTGAGTCCCAGCTTTCCTGAGGAGTGTTTTGACAAGTTGGTTTATCTAGTTTTAAATACTCCTTGGGACAGGGCTTGAATCTTTTCTCTCAGGTTACTCTGCACCTAACCAGCTCTCAGCTCCTACTTCTCATCTTTTATACCTTATCCTATCCTGTGGTTTAAGTTTTCCAGTCTGCTTTAAAAGTAATTAATTTCCTGTGACTCCTATGTCACGCATGATATTCAAATAAACTACTAAACTAATTCATTAGGAAGCAGGGAAGCTGAATGTTAAGGAACAGCGTACAGAACTGGTCACTGACCTCCTCCGTTCTGATAGCATATGTAAGGAAATCTCCACACATTTCCCAGATCCACTGCATATCCAATGACAGAGAGCAGAAAGTCAATTTTTTTACTCCAGGTCTCTCTGTCTCCCAGCTCCATCAGCTGCTGCTGGCCTTCTGCTCCACATGTGGTGGACGTGGTGGTTGTGGTGGTGGTTGTGGCTGCTGGGGCAGTGCACTGCGCATCCTCCACCTCTCCCATCCCATTGCAAGGCACGGAGCTCTGAACTCCTGAATAGCCATTTGAGATCTGAGCTGCCTCCTCTTTATCTCCCTGTCCAGGATGGACTTTATTCCCATCCTCCACGAGCCGGAGGGCAGATTTAGGGTTCCTGATCAGCAGTCCGTTCTCTTTACAGTCTTCTCCTTCGTTACAGTCTGAGGTACCTTTCTTGGAAGTCAGCGGCTGAGTCTCACTGCTTGTTGCCTTATTTTCCATTTTTCCAAGGTTTCTCCTGCCCAGTTGCAGATAGGCAGCAGCACACAGTCCCCTTCAGCTTATTTTCCCACGCTTTTATTTCCAGTGTATTCCCAGTGCTCTCAGAATTCCCCTTCCATATTTAAATCCATCAGACTGAAGGCACGAACACCATCTAAGAAATGAAGCACATTACAAAATACTCTGTTACAGACCTTACTGATGCTGGTAATGTTCATGTTACCATTTGGGCAGTTCCTGTGATTAAAATACTTTTGGAGATAGCCAACCATTACTGCATGAAGTATGAATTATTTAGCAGATAATCCATTCAGAGGTGAACCACTGAAACTCTAAGCTGCGTGCAGAGAAAGGAAGGAAGCAGTATTGAGAGAGAAGAAATAATTAAACGAATACTTCAACAACAACAGGTGTGCGAATTACATTCCATGATCATCTTTCTTCAGAAATCCCACATCCCTGCCATGTTTGGCAGCAGATCTGGAAAGCTTAAATGAACGTTTGGAAAGTTCTGTCAACATTAATAACGAGAAAAAGAAAAGAAGTGCGGGAGATTTCAGTTTGGTTGGTTAGAATCAGAAGGAAGTCACATCTGGGTCTGTTTAGGACAAAGCTTGACCCCCATGCTGCATAACTCCCCGGAGAAATAAAGGCATCTCTCACTCTGTTTGGGTTCCAGCCCTGGGAAGGGCAGTGGGCACTGCTCCTACAGCAAATCCCAGCCTTGGCTTTACCTGCTTTCTTCTTACGGGCTAGAAGAGTCATCCAGGGGAAACAAAACAATCCAACATTTAAAATGTAATAATAAGGAAAGAAAGAAAGCAATTAATTGTTCCTTGAGAGTAAAAACGAGCAGCAAAAAAAAAAAACCTGTGGTTCTGTGGCTCATGTTCTTTTTTCTGCTCATTTGTTCAGGTGCTGTAAATCCTCAGTCAGTGAAACATGCAAACAGATCCTTTGTGCTGCGAGTGCCCCGGGGCATCAGCCTGGCTTTACGGCTTGCAAAATGTTACTCTATCTACATGATGCCCCCACATTGTAAATGATGATCATTACATCTCATTCTTCCTTTTCAAAGCATTTTTCACCGCAGTAAATACGATTGCAACATCCCGAGCAGAAGAATAAGCATTATTTCACTTTCAACTCTTGGAAAAACCGAAACAGGGCGGAAATATTATTTGCTCATTGCTGGAATTTGCTCACTGCCGGAGCTATTAAAACACAGGTTTTCCCAGCCTTCAGTCTTGTACAGAGACTGTTTGCTAAGCCTCTTTACAAGCAAGCAAGCAGAAAGGAAAGGAAAGTTATCGAGCTGCAGAGCAAGCAGAAGGACCTTCACCAGGGATGTTTTATAACGTCCAGAGATCTCTGGGTTGCTCGCAGTTACTTTCTGTGCTTACCCAGATAATGTTGTTTTCACCTTATAGCAAGCAGCGTATCATTAATGTTGGATTATTACCACGGCAGTACTTTGCTACCATTAGTTAACCGTCACATAGACTGAAACATCTTCAGAGCACCCCAGAAGAATACTTGTCAGAGAACAGTAATTTCTGTTTTACCTGCAGGACTATGGAAACTGAGTGTCTTTGGAGTCCAAAACCTTCCCAGTGTCCCAAAAGAGCCTGTGTAGAAGGAACTCTCCTACCACCATTGGGAGCAACAGAAAAATCCTAGGAAAGGACACACCCAACCCTTCTCTCCATTGTGTACAGCATGTTAAGAGTAAGACAGGAATATGGAAAAGTAACCTGAGCCCTTCTGGACTTTATACCTCTTACTCATAAGTGGGAAAGCAGTAAAGGATGTTGACTTAACTGCATTATCTGCGAGACTGAGTTTTCCATACCATTTACTGTATTCATAAAACGTTTTCTTTCTGCGCATAAATACTTTTTGGCACATCCTGAGGGGAGTTTGCTGAACGTCCTGTTGGTTTCCTGGATCTGTGACAATCGAGACTGTTGTCTTATCCAAACCTAAGCTCCTTCTGCAGACCACAGGAAAGAAATATCACGTCACTTGACATATTTCTGTGGAATTTTCAGTAGTTTGAACCTCAGCTATGCATGGTGACTTGTGAACTTCGAGGGGCTTCTGCTGGAATTTGAACTATTCCTTTCTGAGAGTAAATTCCAGCTCACCATCTACCATGGGAAATCTCTGGAGTGATGCTCCAGAGTTCTGCAGTGGTGTTCTCATGGCTGGCACGTGGAAACAGAACCATTAGGTTTTATTACCCTTTAAAAGAAACCAACAACAGACAGCAGGAGAACGTACACTGGCAGTGGCAAAAGCAGAATTCTTGGAGTTGATAAGTATGCTAGGATTAGTAGGGAAACAGACAGGAAAGTTATGCTAACAAGGAAGGACTTTGCCCACTTTTGCCCCTCATGCACCCATCTCTGCTGCTGCAGGACCTGTGGGACACACTGCTATAGTGAATAATGAAAGGAATGGCAGTTTATTACCTATTTTTTTATCTGAGCTGTTGCAAAGGTTGCTCTTACATAAGTACCTACTGGCTTCTTATCACCAACATAATTAGTGCAGAAGGAAAAAAGAAAAACACAGAAAAACTGCACAGAGCCAGAATCATGGAACCATAGAACCATGAAGGCTGGAAAAACCTCTCAGATCCCCATTTCCAACCCATCCCCGCGATGCCCACTGACCACAGACCTCAATGCCACGTCTACATGGGCCTTGAACACTTTCAGGGACTCCCCCACCTCCCTGGGCAGCTGTGCCACTGCATCGGCTCTGTTTGGAGAAGAAATTGTTCCTAATATACGACATGCTCTGCCTGGAACAGCCCTGAGACACACACATATCTGCCACAGCCACGCTGGGCTAAACTGGGCAGTGAGGCTGTGTGCTTCATAGAGCTTAAGCCACCAACGCAGTTCACATAAACCAATTATTACATGATATTTTCAGTTACTCCCACTCAGAGCTAGATTTAAGTCGACAGTAGATGCCCAAATCCAACTCCTCTGCCTCTACCAAAGCAATCCCAGAGGAGCACCCCTGTCCTGGGGTCCAGATCCTTGCCAAGCAGGGAGCCACAGAGCTGGGCATTGCCTTGGGTATTCCTGAGGCACGCAGTGACCTCTCGTGGCAATGTGGGAATCCCTGTCATGCTCTGCCATGCAGTAAAACAAATCTTCCCAGCACGTTAAAACAAAATTATTTCCCAATTCTCTGTATTTTTAAAGGAGAAAACTAACTCTTGCTAGGCCTTTCTGAAACCAGCACTTGGTGGCGTACAGCCCCCACCTGGGTTACAACTGCATTCCTACAGGAGAACCCCCATTATTGCCATCCCTCTGCCTTCCTCCTGTCCACTTACACCTACAAAGAGTTAAACTACATGGAACTCCAAGACGAAACATCAATCTGTACCGTTGGCAAGCAGCATCAAGTCTGAGATGATTTCTGCTAACTTGATCTAAACCTTACTTCCATCACAAAGTATATCAGACCATTAGAATTACATGGCTGCATGACTTATACATGGCTGCAGCTTATACAGGCAGAGGGATGTAGATAGAAAGATCCAAGGCACTGTTCTCTCCATTGACCTCAGCTATTCCCAAGACACTTTAATATGGGTAAGACACGAAAGTAAGGGTTGAAAATGATAGTACTGCGGAAATATCAACTTGGACTGTGAGTCTTAAGTCATGGTCTTGTCCACGTCTCAGCCTGAAGTTAAGGAGTGAGCAGGAAAGAGGATTTACCTGGAGGAGTTTGTTGAGAAGAGAGACACTGCACAGCAGTGTGAATGTTACTGAACTGCCAGCTGTCATTTAAGGAATAGAGAGGGGAGGAAAACGCATTTTGTGGCTCAAGAGCGTCTTTAAGTAGTGCAAGGAAACAGATAAGCACAGAGGGAGTGATGATCCATTTGCATTCTTCCTTAAATTATTTATATCAACTTGTAGGAAGAGTTGAGCAAATATCAGCAAAGAAATAGAGCAGCACTCTGTAACGCTGCTCTGCATTTCAGCTGAAAGGCCGTCTGCATGCTCAGCATCTGCACTTCAATGCCTGCAGGCACATTGTTACGGCTGTCATGCTTTTGTCTAAAGCGAGGAACCAGGCACCAGCTTGCAGATGGATGTTCGGTAACAGCTCTCTCTGAGCTGCAGCCCCTCTGCTGGGGCTCTGCTACAGCTCTACTGCCTGCTCTATGGGATGCTTGTCCTGCAGACGGCTGCACTGGACTGCATTGGTGCTAAGGACACAAACTAAAAGCCAGCAGACTTGCAGGAGCACAGCTGTGGAGCAGTTAAAACATCAGCATCGGATAGGACAGAGTGAGCACTTGGTTAGGTCAGAAATTCACCACCCTCTGTTCCATTACAACACAGACCACAGCACTTGCCAAACTCGCAACGTACTCCAAGAGAACTGCGGTCCATCCACCACCCATCAGAAGCACCAGAAGAGGAGAGAGCTCCCCATTAAAATGCCCGACAGCTCACAGCCCACACTTAAGCAACGCTCCGAAGAACCCAAATCCCATAAACGCACCGTCCTCCTCTCCCCAGGCTTCCTAACACACCAAGACATGCCTTCCTCGAGGCATTACGCATTCAGTTACATTGCATTCCTCACCCAACTTCTGTGTCACAACGCAGACGAACCCAGCGAGCCAACTGCTTCCAGCAGTAAACTTGATTGACTGTGCACACATTCACAGCACACACCTCAGATCCATCACTCGCAATAAATCCGTCCCATCGAGTCAGATAATTTGCTGCGCTGAAGCAGTTCATCTTTTAAAACACAATTTCATACAGTTGCTAAAGTTTCCTTTATTCTTCTGAAATAACAGCTTGCAAAGAAATTTTTTCCCCAAATGTTCTATAAATCCTGCTTTAATAATGCACTGCTTTGAGTGCTGAGCCTCAGACTTCAGACTGGCACAGCACAGTGCTACAGGCGCCCCACTCCCCACAGCCCTGAGTGCACGGGACGGGGGGCACATTGCAGGAAAGCAAGAGAAGACATGAGCAGTGTAAAAGCCAAAGCAAACTTTTGCCCCATATCCATACCTCTGTGGTTTTGCTTTATGCAAAGCTTTGTTGCTTGTTCTTTTTGACTCTGCTTTAGGAGCTACTCCAAGACCTTAAAAGTTAAAGATGAAACAGTGAGCATATATACGTGTATATATATATATGAGATATTTTAGGCTGCTGTTAGTATTTCAGATTTTAGAGGCAAAGTTGAAAGAGGCAGCAAGAAGTCCAAGTTAACGTCGCTCCCGTGCCTGCGTGCTGCTGCAGGACGGCTGCTCAGCCACCACCTAACGCCCTGCCCGGCTTCCAGAAGGTATCACACACCAGAAGCACCAAGCCTTCCCTTACCTGTCCTTCACCCAGGTGTGCAGTGCTTTCCTCGCAGCTCTCCGCACCCGAGGAGCCTTCCCCCACATCTGCCGCAGATCCCAGCACGCAGCCTGTGTGCAGCGCGGCACCTCGGGGAGCTTTTTGTACACCAGTCCCCCTCACATGGTCTGATTTGCAGATAATCTGCTGCCAAAGAGCTCTTTAAGAATTTTTGCGTCACTTTAGTGAAATAAACTTTATGTTTCACCAGGGCTGCGGCTCGGTTTTCCTCCTAGAGGTGGGTGGCTCCATTTGAGCTGCTGGAAGGAGCGCGATCCAATGGAGGCAGAGGGCGAGGGGAGCGGCGCAGCG
>PPHD01009822.1:0-20251 GCA_002909625.1 Bambusicola thoracicus | reverse complement strand
ACATGATTTAGCAGAGGGTAGTTAGAGTTACGGTGCTATGGTTAGGCTGCGGTTGGACTTGATGATCCTTGAGGTCCCTTCCAACCTGAGTAATTCTATGATTCTTGAATAAGTTTTCTCCCTGCTGGGGAGTAAACATGAAGAGATAATCTCTCAATTTTGTCTCCTCAGTTTTCTCAGAAATGAGGATATCCAATGCTTTCCCCATCTCTTGGTTAAGAACATCTACATAATTCTGTCTCTAAAACAAATTTATTTAAAAAATAACAAGCTCATTTTCCTAACTACAAATTTTACTGCATACCTCCATATAAACTGACCTGTTGCAGCTCCTGAGCAACTGCTGACTTGTTGGCTTGTTTACTAAGTCTCCTATTGGTTTTCTCCAAGACTCTACCTTCCTTCCTATCTATGCCAAAAGGATTGCACTGTGGAGTTCTCATTCCTGACCATAGTCTCATAATTCTGTCCTGGCCAAATTCATAATGCATGTTACACTATCTATGGTATTTTGGATCATAGCAGGGATAGATTCTGTTTCAAAGATTGGCTCATCATTAGTAATTGTAAGTTTACCTACCACTCAGAGCAAACCCAGAGAAAATGAGTATCTGGTTTATCCTACATAATTTATAGATATTTGTATTCATGCTACAAATTTCTTTTCTTCACTGATACCATAATACTCAAAAAAATCCATATCAAAAGCATTACAGATGGTACAAAGACTGTTCTTGGGTGAAAAAGAGCTTTGGACATAGGGAAACACTTCCTGTTGTTCAAGTACTTTTGGAAAAATGGAAAACAGCAGCATGTGTTATAATTAGTCGACAGCATATAGTTCTAGATAAAGAATTAAAAATAGCAGTTAACTATCTAACAGCGAGCTCTTGTCCACATTAATTGGAATACTAACTGGATGCATCTAAAATTATTTAAATTTGAAATTACTTATAATTATTATTATTTATTGTTATTAAAATTTAAAATATATTAAATTTTGAACCATCAGCAATTCTTTCAAAGGAGAACTTAATCCTTTAAAAGAACTTATTTTAGTGGTATGACTGCGAATGATTAGTCATTGTGTAGAAGTCTACACTAATTTTATTTTTCTGAATAGTGCTATTTTGCAAGGCAAAACATTTGCAGACTGAAATTCCCTTTAACTCTGAAGCAGACTAAAATGTTTAGCAGTAGTATGAGCTGCTTCAAACTGCTCATGAGAGTGCCTTTTACTAGAACGGCAAAGAACATGTTTGAAAAAATTTTTCAACTTTATTTATTGTCAGGATAGAAGGGGTTCCAGTTACAGTTGTAGTCATTTATATGAGTCTTCTTAGACCATCATTCTCCACAGTGCTAACATGGTCACATTACCTATATCATTATTGGCTTACGTTGCATCCAGACCAAGAAATCTGGGGTGATCATATCAGACATTAAAATCAGATACCAATATCAGTTATTTGAACCATCCAGTCCCCTCAATTCCATAAAATATCAACAAAGAATAACACATTGGAAGATAAAAAGGTCTTGGAAAGAGCTTGAGGCATCGAGGTATAGAGAGTTTTAAATTTGTCACTAATTATTTGTTTAGATTTTTTGTAAGTGCAGGCAAATGCTGTAAATAAAATTCAAACCTTTTCTTCACAATGATTGTGTGACACTGTGAATGTGCTGGGCCATTTCTGTGTCTAGGACTGGGACTTTCAATTCAGGCATGTTGTTTATCAAATCCTTGACATATTATTTCATGGACAACACAGGAGTACTTGAGAAAATAAAGCAAAAATGTGTTTTATACTTTTTTTGATGTATTTTGTAAAGAACATAACTCAATCTACATAAGGTAAATACATTTCTTCAAACTAAAATTCTTGAACGTGATCTGATACGGAAGTTGTCTCATTGCCTTTCCAGTATGTCAGCTTTCACTAATTGAAGTCTCTTTTCGGACATGTGTCATTTATCCAATTATGAGAGGCGAATGCTCACTAAACCCTTCTACTGAACTGCTGAAGAATGAAGGGAAATGATGTGTGTAAAACAGGACTACTGAAAGTCTAACAGAGTATGTTTGAAAGTGGTTCTATCTCTTCCAGTCCCATGAAAATAAGACTAAAGATTATGATGAATCACCTATGAGAGAATGAAATTCCACATATAATGAGCTATTGAAAGCAAAGAGAAACATAGCATGCAACATTTCCTATAACTCTTATTGAGACATTTCATAATTTTCACTTTTAAGTAACTAGCTTTCCACTGAAATTCAAAGAAAATGACAGTTGGTCAAATTTCTGAGCACCATGATGAGAATTTTAATCTAATGAGGTCCACTGGGTTTGGACCATACTTAATAGTGCTTTGTATGTGCTATACTTCCACATAACCATAATCAATATGAAGAGTATTTTTCTTGTGTGTGGTATCATTGCTTATATTTAAATTTTGTAGATAGAGAAGTTAGGAAACTCAAAGTCGTTTTAATGGCATGATATGATAATAATAAAATGAATGACTGATCAAATCATTAGACCTTTTTTTTTATTATTATTTTATGTGAGTGACAACTACGACTGAACTACCCATTTATTAATCTTACTAAGATTTCACATACCAGGATACCGGTATTAAAACAATTTCACCATGGGTTTCACCATTCTCCTGTCTTTCAAAATTACAGTCATTCTTATTCATGTGTTTATGTTGTACCGTCAGTTTACAAACTTTAAAAGAAAAAGGTACTGACCTGAATGCTGTGAGATATTCAACATCTCCCATGGGAGGATCCAAACCACCTGTCCAAGCAATATTTATATTAAAACCTTCACCTGGGCCACTTCCAACCTGAAAAAATAGGAAGAAAATGCCAAAAAGGAGTAAAAAGGAGGAAAACAGAGGAGGGAAAGAGAGGGAAAGGAGGGCCAAAAAAAAAAAAAAAAAAAAAGAATCTAAAGTGTGCATTAGAAACAAACATCAAACAAAACGTCAGATCAGCCAGCTTTATTTGACAAGGACTGCTCTAGGTTATGCACTTGTTCTTCACTGGTCCCCTGCTCCCAGTGGACAATTTGGTAATCTGGTGTAATTTAAAGAACCAGAGAAGGACAAGAAAATTAGGGGTAATCATGCAATGCAATTACCTGAAAGACACAAATAAAAATGGGGCTCTAAAGAAATAAACCTAACCTCATTTGGGGCTCCACTGCCAGGGAAGAAGTTGCCTTCATCATAGCGATGGAGGGAAACATACAGGATGCTGGGGTCAGCATAAAAAGCCTGCTGTGTACCGTTGCCATGGTGAACATCCTAAAGGAGAAAGAAAACAGATGACAAATGTAATAATGTCCAACTCAGTGTAGAGTGCTCAGTTCTGCTTTCTTTTACCCCCTCTCTCTCTGTTTCTCTCCCTCTCCCTTGCCCTTCTTTTGTCTTTCCTTTTCCCCCTCCCTTCACCACCCAGTACTTCCTGAACTTTCAGGCAAATTACTCTTTAATGCACTCATTTTTTAAACTGGCTTCTAAAAATCAGGAAACCATAGAGAGCATGCCCTGGAGACTCCAGATGAGCAGTCATTGAGAAATCCCAGTCCTTTTGTACAATTAGATATTTATACACCAGCTCTTTGTACTCCTTGCCTCAGTGATGGAATCTAGCATCCTGTTTTATGGAGGAATTTTATGACTTATTAACTGCCAACAGTTCATAACCCCTCAGGCTTAATTAACTAGCCTCATTGGCCTCTGAAGAAAGACTAATGTTTAAACTACAAACTAGTATTTTGCAGAAGGATCTATGGTTTACAGAGCTTTTTCACAATTCTTGACAGAACACTAAACATAAGTGTATTCATTGATTTGCCAAGTTCCACTATTGAGGTCAAGGGCTCTGCAACCAGCTGAGTAAATTGGCTTTCTTGAAACATTCAGTTCAGTTAGCAGTCCCTCAGCAGTTAGATCCACATCAAAAGAGATGCCAGATGCGGAAAGGACTTCATACTTCACTTTTACAAAATCATGACGGCAACAGTTGAAGACATAGGAATATGATCTCATTAGCTATTAAATTATCTGGCCGATAGGATGGTGCCTTCTACAATCAAGGAGTGACCTTGGCCAGTGTCCATACTTCGAACAGTATAGAATGCCAGAGAAAAGAAATTCTGTCACTGAATAAAATACTGAAAAAAAATTCTGGCTGCATATCTGTATAATAAAGAATCATAATATGGAATTTTCATATTTTAAGATTTTGTTTTCACAGTTATATTATTGTAATGTACATTCAGACGCAATGTTACAGCAAAAATCTAAACCCTCTTTGGTGAAGGAAAACTAAACTTTTTTTGTAAACTTTTCTGTTGGGATTTTTAAGAAGACGAAAAATTATATATATTGTTCATTCGCCACCTTTAGCTGATCCACTTAAATCTTCTGACATAAAGACAGAATTTGAAGGTAAGACAAAGTACTTTGAATGATGACATTATCATTCAGACTATATATTTTACGAATGCTACGAGGTTTGAAACAAATTAAGTATCAGAGAAACAATGGTCATATTTTCTCTAGGATACCTGGACTCCAGAAAGAGTCAAGTTAAGTCTAAACAGCCAAGAGCACAGCAAAAATTGGCCATTGCTTGTTCTCTTTGCCAGCTGAGGTAGCCCACAGTTCTCACCCACATTACTCAAGGCTCTCTGCATAGAATGACTCTCATGTGTACTGCATTAATCTTGACTTGGTCTCCTCTCGGATTTACTGGGGTTAACATTGTGATGATTACTTTTTTTCTCAATTGAAAGTACTTGAAAAAACATGAGGATGAAATCACAGCAAAACTGTATGTAAGGGGTGCAAGGCAGCGCACATTGGTGTGATGGTGTTGGAGGGTTGAAGGCAGTCAGAATAGTATTAGTAGGCAAATAAAGTCAAATGTGGCTTGTAGCCTAATCCCAGAAACTCATCCAGTTTTCATCTGGGACAGAATTAATTGGTTTACTCCAAAACAGACCCAGATTTTGCTAGCATATAAATGGGTATGGATGATATTGGGACCAGGAATTCAACAAGAATCTGAGAAGCAGTGGTCGCAATATAGATATTTCTGCAGACGCCATGCTTAAAAATGTAGGAGTACTTCATTTTGTGATTTTAATTAGTCCTTTTCCAAGCATGCTTAGGATATCTTCTTGCTATAATGGTTTTCAAACAACAAGAAAACAAATTAAATGGGCAGACAGAGCTTTATTATTAGTCTTGAAATCTCAAGGCTAGTTTTTTGTCTAAACTTTAATTTCACTGAGGGTGACTGCTTTCAAGAGCAGCAAATTCTCCGTTTAGACAAAGGAATGCATTGTTTAAGACCGTGGATGTTACCATGTGGGAAATGTGTTCAAATTCTGCCCTTAGTAGATCAAATGAGTTCAGGATACATAGGTCAGTTCAAAAATTAAGATTTATTCAAAAGGTGAAATAAGGAAAGAAAACATGACAGAGACCTTTTATTTTTGTGTAGAAAAGAAATGAAGGGAAGATTAAACATTTTAAATTTAAGAATTACTGTATGAACATATAGTGACTATGAAGACTATACTCCATTTTTAACTAGAATTCTGTTGAATATGTCAGATTGAACATTACTTTTTAACATTTAAATTGTAGTATCCCAACCAGCATGGGATCCAGCTTTGCTAGTCACTATCAAATTATAATCTCAAAGGTTAATTTCAAATCTAACATTCGCAATTCCATTATTTCTTTCAGATGCTCAAATTTTGTTTGTGGACGTAGAGACATCAGCATTAACATTATTCAATCATTCAGTTTGGACTGAGAATTTTCCATAGTTTTCATGAATATTAGAAATTTTCTGTATGAATTTTTGTGCATCATTGCACTGACCATGGAGCAGGCTAGGGACTGGATTGCATCTGCTCCAGGAATGAAGTAATCTGTACCAGCCATATATTTCTCCCCTTTCACCAGCTGAGATACTCCAGCCAATGGAATAGAGTCAAAGAGAGGCTGAACATTCCCTATCTGCTTTTCTGGGTAAGCATAAGAAACCTCACAGGTAATCATTTGCACAGGTAATGATTTGCACATTTAACCTTGCTTTGCAAAATTGAAGTTGAATTCCTAAGTGCTTATTGGTTGCATAGGTCAAATTGAAGTGATTTCTTTTCTTGACTAGGTGAATGTAACACTTAGAGTTTAAAAAAAAAAAAAAAAAAAAAAAAAAAGAAGACAATTTTGAGTATTTTCTTATTCAAAATCAATAATAAACAGAGCTCATTTTTGGATAGCATTTATGGAAGTAAAACTCAGTGAACTGTAAGATTCAAGTCAGCGAGTAATAGAGATTTTTTCACAAATACTGGTTTCTTGTAGTTTTTAAACATGTTTCTAAGTGATAGTAGAATGATGAAACATATTTTAAAAAGCATCCTAAGAATATTGAACTTACCCATATACTTATTTTACGACTAATTTTTTCCCTTGTTATTCTTTCTCTCACACTGCCCTTCTCTGGCTCTCTTCAGCAACCAGTACGGATGTTTAACTGAACAAAAGTGCTAGATGGTAAGGCCACGACTTCACAATAAGATTTAATTATGAGTGCAGATATGAACAAGATTTAGGCTATTAAGCTCTGCACTTCAAAAACCCTTTAACATATTTTGTCTTTAAATCTTTTATCACCTGCAAAAATTAATTAAGTGCAGATGTAACAGGTTAGGTTTTGATGCCAGGGTTCATTTCCTGTCTATGCTTTGTCAGACACCCTATTACACCTCCTCATGAGCTGTAAGAAAACAAAAATGGTGCTCATAAATCAGCATTCAGCTTTCCTTGGGCTGTGCATTGGGCTGATCCTTTAAGTGCAAGGCAGAACTCCAATTCATTATTCATGACAATAGTATAGACAACATGCCAAATGTCATCTGCATTTAAATAATCCATTTGTTAAAACTATTAAGCATTGTGGAAGAATGCCTTCTATTAGAATACAAGACTAATCCCATGAAGTGGATTTTTAATCACATAGCTTTCCTTAAGGGAACCATCAAAAGCTGGCAAACATGAATTGCAAACTTCTTAGAAGGAATGACCTGTTGATTTGTTTAATAATATTGAGCTTACACAACAAGTTGAATCATTGCTAGCTGGGAGAAATGGCCAATTTTGTTACCAAAGCAACAGCATTCCTCAAAGCACATCAGACTATTTAAAGTTTGTATTCTGTAGGGAGAAGTAAACTTGGGTTCTGTAGGGTTATTTTAACAGTGGAAGTATCAATTCATTTAAGGACCATAAAAGTTGCCCTGATCTGTGCCTTCTTCTCATTAAATTGCAGTTAACACCATTAAATTGAAACATAGATGTTTATGGTTTCAGTACTGCCATCCTGGCTTTAATGAGTTCCCAAAATCAGAGGAAATGCACACCTTTATTACTTGTAGGTATTAAAAGCAGGAAAGTCTAACATATAAATACAAATTCATTATCTTTTATCTAGATGCACAGAAAATATGATTCTTGTCAAGAATACATACCAGATCTACAATCAATATCTTGCCTATATTTAGCTTGTCTCTCAAGTATTTGGCAGTAATTGCAATCGAATTAAAAAAGCAGAACCCCCTGTGGAATAGAGAAGAACAGAAATAAGAAAGCAAATCAGTCAGGAAAACAGCTATAAATAATGTTCAGAGCATTTTTAAAAAATGCTATATGATCTCTGAGGCCATAAATCTGCTTCTGGGAGTACCTAGAAAGCCTTTTCAGTCATCTGCTAACAATTACAGTTCTACAGAGACATGCACAACACAGGTGATTGCCAGTAACCTTAGTGCTCCAAGATGGGCAATATTCCCTGGTACTTACATGGCTGTTGATTCTTCAGCATGATGGCCTGGGGGCCTTACAACAGCAAAACCATTCTGTAAGAACAAGATAGGTTTTCAATTATCAGCTTGAAAAAATACTTGACTCAGTGCAAAACAGGGCAGCAGGCAGACTGGACTGAAATCTATTAGAGGCTCTTGAGCACTTTTTTCTATTCAATAACACTTTCACAGTAGTGCCAGAAATAATACGTTTGAGAATAGTGGTATATAACCTTATATAAATATGCACACAAGCATACACATACACACAAACATTATGACCTAAAGAAGAGGAAAAAGCAGGATCAGAAAACTGTTACCAAATCTGCTGCCTAGAATTCAGTTTTAAAAGGAAGCAGAGATAAATAATCCATTCTTGATATAAATTTGTATAACTTTATATTGCTCTAGATCAGGACTCTTCAAACTGAAAGTAGGTGGAAGTATATATTTTAAAAGATTACTCATTGTTGACCCTACATTCCATAAGGGCAAAACGATACATTCAGACTCACACAGATGTAATTCCTAACAGTAGAAAAAGAAAAGCAATAAACATCCCATGTTTCTGCATTCTATACATTAAACTTGGGAACCTGCCAGGCTAACAAGTTTAACACTTTACTTAAAGTCAATTTCTAACACACAGACTGAAATTGCATAGAAACTTTCACAAAGGGCAACATTAGCAACAGTGATGATGAAGAAATTTTTTGCCACTGTAGTCATGTTAGATTAAAGGGAGGATTTATCTCATCAAATTTCTCTTGCAACAGACTCAAGAGTAACACCTTCAACAAATTTAGTCTTTATTTCAACTACCCCAAATAGCTGGTTCTATTCAGTTACATATTTGACATCAAAATTGTGACAATTCACACATATACCAAAATAAAGATCTGAAATCTGTGCATTATTGTATCAGCCAAACTTGTATTTTCAGACAGTCTCATGCAAATACTATGTGTATATGAAGGACTACAAGTCTGAACACTACATTTTCAGGGGAACGGAAAGAATGGAATATTTCTATATTCTAATAATCAGTATTACAACAGAACAGTTAGATATACTTAAGCTAGTTAAATGTCAATGTTTCAGTCAAATGTCAGTGTTTCAGTCTTTACTCATATGAAATGAACATAATTTCTCAACTTTCACACACATAGGAGTATTTGTGAGTGTCTGCACATTTATCTACCTATGTGGTTACACTGGTATTGCTTTATAAAAGGTTACTAACAGGCTATTTTATATCATTTCATTAATCTAAGCAGCCAGTTGCAAAGTTTTGTGCACCCCTGGCCAAACTTCTATCAGACTACAGCAAACTACATAAACTACAGTGCAAACAGAGTACATGTGTAAAGAGTGGTTCTGCTGGTCACCATTGAAAGAATCTGCAGGGTTTTATATCATGCCTTATTTTGAATGAGATTTCTTCACTTCAAGAAGAAGAAGGCAAAGAAACTAAAGACAGAATAAATATATATGTTCATATTTAGGCAAGCATTCCTGGAGGATAAATTGTCTATAGATCAATCACAGCGTCAACAAAAAAGACATTGTGGATTGCATTAGTCTTCAGAATCAAACCAGCTTTATGCTCTTAGCTAAAGCACTGATGCCTCTCAGTTGCTTTTTGCATTTCCTTTTCACACAAAATATGACCTAGAGAAGAATTCTATAAAAAAATTTCTTCTTGATTTATGGAAAGACAAAGTACATTTAAGCAGAGGAATGTACAGATGGATATGGGAAAGAATAGTCAGAGAAGAGGGCATTTCTGGAAAGAAAGCTTCATGCTACCTGTATTTTGTTTTCTCAATATTTGAGAGTTTGAAACAAAATCCATGCAAGGATCAGAGCTGCCCACAGCTCATTATTTTTAAGTTTATCAGCACTCTCGAGAGATCAATATAACTAAGATGATTATCTCTGGCAGGATTTCTTGGGGGAACATACAGAAAGAAAAAAATGACCCTTCCCCTTTTAACATGACAGTTACACCACAGGCTTCTCATTACTGTTTCCTTATTTTGACAAGATTGCTTGGAAATATTGCTTTGTTGTAGATAGCTAATTTTCTGCGATCAGATCTCAAGTTAGTTAGCTATTCCGGTTCTCCATGATTATGAAAGAAATTTCCATTACTGTTGTGACCATTTATATGGTGTTTTCTTGTTGTCTTTGCTTTTGCTGTTTACTTTTATAACATTACAACAAGTTCAGTATTCACATGAGAACAATATCTTAGGGATGTAGCACATAATGTAATGAAATTCTAACAAACACTGAAAACTAATCAGCACACAGCATTAACAGAACCTTTCAAGAAATTCATAAAACAGTTTGTTTCTTCTTTTTTCAAGCTTTTCATGAGCTCACCATGTATTGGCACAGCAGAACATTAATTCATTTAGTTGGGCAATATTTAAATACCAGACAGGGAGACCAGGACAGTAGACAGAAAGGCAAAAATTTGCTTTAAAGATAGAAAGATGAACACAGAGGAGTATGTTTAAAATGAAGCCAATACACATGAATTCAAAGCATTTTTGTACAAAGCCTTATTTATAACAGGATACAGACACTTTTATACGTAGAAAGAACATTAAACTGACTGACAGACATGAACATTAGAAACAGGATTCATGTCTATGTCATTATATACTTACCTTTAGTAAAATCTGAGGATAAAGAGTAAAGCCTAAACAGACACATGTCAAAATCTGTACATATTTGAACAAGGAACAAAAGGAATCCTGTTGAAATTCAGTTCACATAACAGATCTGTTGCAGATAGACCCACTTAGATGAATCTTAAAAAATCCTGAGAAAAAGTATTGCTCTTTTTCCACCATCTTTTGTGACCCCAGAGAAGTAGTTGGATGCTTATTTTCCAATGAATAGAGGTGTACATCCCCATATTATAGCCTTGTTTCCTTTGGTGGCACAGTTGTTTCTTTCCTGCATGGTGCTGCATTAGAACTTTGGACTACATCATGCTTGGGTATCTACTACACCACTGCCTGAATCTTTCCAACATTAGTATTCAAAACATCACCATAACACAGTAGGTTACTTCAAAGTTCGAGACTTACCATCTACAGCAGAGTTTCTTTGGTATTTCTATGACAAAAGGAGATAAAAGTAAAGCTAGGGATCTTTTTCCCTGGGGCAACACATAGTGACTGTGGCAAGTTGTGGGCACTGTTCCCCTGTCTGGAAAGAGAGATCTTGGTTTGCCCAAATTCCAAATGCACTGAAAGCCATCCATCAGGCTGGTAGCCCAGGCTTGCTGAGAAGCAGAGCGTACCAGCTGCAGTCTTATACTGCTTTGGCCAGATGACCTCCAGAGGCATTTTTAGTCTCAGTCATTGTGTGATTATACTTAGCATTTCCCAGCCATGTACCTTTGAAAAGAAGCTGTCACAGAAATAGGCAAGTGTAATCCCTAGTGATGAGCAATTTCTGAGCAGAACTCTGTTCCATGCACTAGCTGATTGCAGTTATACATGTTAAGGACAACTTTCTCAGGAATCTGTTTATTTCATATGGAGATCAGCTAGCTAACTCAGAACAACACTAAAAGCTCTACATCCAAAATTAGATGTCAGAATCTCTTATTTTCTACATGTCTAAGTCCCTTAACATATCAAGCCCTTAGGTCTTAAAATTAACAGTGCTCAAAAATTGCATTCTTAGATATTTACTTGTTTTTAATGGAAATTCTTTATTTTTGCTATGCTCTGTACAAGTTTTAGAATCAGGAAAATGACTGAATCTAATAGTTCCTTTCTTTGTAGAAACTGGTTTAGTTATTATACAGAAATGTTTCCACTTCTGTCAGAATTAATATGCCTTATGTTTTATATATATATTTTTTGTCATTATAAACTTAGAAGAAATCCAATTTCTTTCAATTTAAAAGGTGCTCCATAGAGTATACTTTACAAGGTGCAAACCCTGAAGTGGCCTTAGTGCCATCTTTAACCTTGTTTCTGCTTCTGACTCAGTTAACTCCTACAATAACAAACATCAAGGCTACTTTCAGTCACAGCTGCCAACAAAGATCCTCTTCAAGTGGTACCCTGAAAATGGTAACCATATTCTTACCAGGTCACTTCTGCTGTAACATGATTCCAAGCTTTGCCATCCAGCAGAGAGGGTAAGAATAAGGGTGGTGAAAGAACAAGGCAATCCTCAGGTACCCCGTTTAGGACAATTTTACAGGCTATTCATACTGCCAGACCAGGAGCCAGTATCTGGCCCTGGGGGTCTACGAATGCAGTGAACAAGAACCTGTGATTTAGCAGAGCAGTGTTAGCAGTATGTAGATTTGCCAAGAAAACAATAATGGACATAAGGGAATACCATTTTGTCTTGCCGAGGAAGCTAGTAGAAGCCATGAGCACAAAAATGGACGTTAAATGTTTAACTGCGTGATGGAAACAAAAAGTTCCCTGTCTGCACTTCTGAAGGTCCAAAAAGACAGCATTGGAGAATATACATGAAAAGCTGGTGCTTGCAGACTAACATGTATGCAACTGTGACAGCTTCTTAAGCCAAAGCTAGTGCTAACCACACTGGGGAAAAGGCAGACAAACATTTTTAAAAACAGAGTGGTCATGGAGATAGGCTGCACACCACATATAATTAAAGTTGTACTGCTATATTAAATAATAATAGCCATTCAGATATAACCATAATTGCTGGGATAAAGTATCGGGGAGATGGTTCCATATAAAACTTTGTAATTTTGTAACTTGCAAAATCAAAGGAAATAAAGCACTATCTAAAAGACTCTACTGGTAATTTTGACAACTTTTATCAATCATATCTCTAACACTAGTAAAATAAACATTTACTATTTATTACACATCAGATATTGTTAATAATATTGAGCCTAAGCAGCAGAAAAAAAAAATGCTTTCCTTTTGTGGCTGCTACACATTACTCAGTAAGTCAGTGATGGTGTTACAGGGCAGAGGGTGTGACAAGGAGGTAGAAGTGCAAGTAGGGCAGAGTCTGTAGAAGAAGAGTTATCCTTGGGCCACTTGAGTGCAAGGCATTTCCCAGGAAAGGAGATTTCCTTAGGTAGCCAATAGAGTTATGTGGTGTTTACTGTTGTTCCAGCAGGCATGGAAAATTTGCTGGCCTGAAATACTGCTGAAGGAAGCACACTGTAGGACCAGGAAGACATTTGTTTTCAGCCCATTTTGCTTGTTATGTCTTTAGAATTTTTGTTCTAATAAGTGCTGCAGAGTTTCAAAAAACGAATGGATTATTTTTATATAAATACTTTCAAGAGTAGAAAATTAAGAGTTGGGGGCAGTTGTATGAATTAATTTTGCTTATTCACTAGATTAGCACAGTTTTAGAATGATTTATCCAAAACCTTATTTGACAAAGACCTTGAAAAGAGTGGATTTGGAATGAGAATTTCAGGTTCAGTTTAGTTATCTGGGAATGATTCAGCAGATGACAGCAGAATCTCAGTGGCCAAACACATGAGATTTATTTTGGTATTATTTCAACCTGATGCATCAGAAAGAACAATCCCAGGAATATATCATATTCTGGTTTGGAGGAAACTCATTTCAACTGCTTTCATTCTGTTAAATGACCCCTGACTACCAACGGGGCAACTCTACACATGCTGTGTGCTTGCACTTGTATACACACATATATGATAAGGAGAAGAAAGGGCTTGTGCTTCTCTTAATTCAGCTGAAGTGAATGCAAGCTCTCTTTTAACTAAAATTTCATTTATTTATTTATTTATTTATTGCAAAATTGCTTCTTAATTCATTTGCAGTTTCTTAAAACCAGAGAGCAGCCATGCATCTACCAGGTCTTGATAGTTTATTATTTAGGTCTTTTCTGTTTCAAATTTGTCATATTAAAAATTTATGGCACTTAAGTGCTTCTATCACAGAAAAGGATGTTGCCATTACCAGTCAACACTGGTAATGGCAACATATTTAAAGGATATACAAAGCAAACTACAGAATAATCCTTATTATGGGTACTGTACTTCGTTCTAATTCCAGTTTATAGTACTACTGAATGAGGATATCTGAGACTGCAGATTTCATTTCAGAAATGAGTTGCCCATTCTAATGGAAATCGATTTCCAATTGTGCAGAGTGGGTTTTATTAGATATACCCTTTGAAAAAGTTTGAAAAAGGTCAATCTTCATCATCTTTAAGCTCATATCGTATAGCAATACTGTCAATATGGTGTTTATCATACATACAAACAAACTCATGAAAAATGAGTTTATTCTCCTAAGCATTATCTCGAAGTTGTATTCAGTTGACCTTAATGAGTGTTCATTATGTTACTGAACCAACTTCCTAAATCCTTGATTTTGATGGGTAGTTTTACCAACCTGATGTAAATAAATAAAAACAATCCAGAATTAAGACTCCCTAGAGAAGGGACAAGTTGTCTTCATGTAAAAACTCTATTGTTTCATGTCCTTAGCACTGTCGTTGATAATTTCCCCATTAGTCAGGGAGACTGATGAAAGCTAATGTCTTTCAGGGGGTTTGAACTACAGTGAAAAGAACTCCAACTCTGTTTGGGTAAGTTGTTGAACTCTTTAGAAATTAGATGAACAAAATGCTGCAGTACTGAGAAGAGAAAATGGGCCTGGTATTCTCAGGATATTCAGAGTATTTGTCTCGAGTATGAGTTTGACTCATGTCTGAATGTTCAATGAATCCCTCAGTTATTCTGTATACTTTCATAACAGATTTTGTAGTCTCACTCTTTTTCTTAGCAGCACATCAGCAGACTGTAGAGTAAGCATGAAAAAGTCCTTTCCTTCCTGAAATGAACTTTAAATATCTTACACCAGTCAATATAGTGCAGTTTGTTTGTTACTTTCTATAATCTTGGCTGAGAGGATATTTGTCTCCAATTTTTGTTCATTTAAATTTGACTGCTTATATATCCATAAAATAAAATACTATTTCATTTTTATTTTAGGAAATTCTTATTAATCTTCTAAAATATATATATGTGGATACATCTAGCAGTAACAAATATTTGAGCAGCTTATACACAACTACACTGACAAATTTGAAAGTTCTTACATCAAAACAGCAGTTTTTAAAAGGATTCATCAGTTTCTCATTCCTGAGGCTTCTTTACTCAGAAATGCTAGAAAGTTTTACTCTAAGGTTACCCAGTATTCCCATAGCTCTTTTGGAGGAAGGTATTCATGGTGGACCTCGTTCTACAGTGCAGTGAGCAGAGAGATAATCCACTGCCTCCTCTACTGCTGTCTGAAGCATTGCCTTGTGGGAAGTACCTGCCGTGCATTTTAAGTCTGATGCTGTGAACTACAGGACATGGAGCACTTCTCAGGGAACTGTGAGATTTCAGAACAAGTCAGTGTGTCCTGTCTCATAATTTACTTTTCTTCTTAAGATGACATCAAACTGACAGCGCACCATCTGATAACAATCCATGGCGATAAACTTCCAGGCAAAAACTAACAGCTCATTTCTCTACTGCTGTCATCTTGTTGTTTACATGTTGCAGAGCTGTTACAGTTTACGCGCAATACTGGAAGGCATTTTTTGTCATTCAAAGATTCTGAAAATGTGGCAGATCTTTACAGATTCCCATCACAGCTTAATCCTCCCACTCAGAGCTCACAGTACAGGCTCCAGAAGGTTGCTTAACGTGCATATTTGCTCAATGAATGTGCATGGAAGCAGAGAGCTTCATTTACTTCCCTTCAGATCTTCACAAGTATGCTAAAGAATTGGCATTTTTGTTGTACTAGAAATAGATGATCTGTACAGTATGTATATTTCTAGAGAAATAATGGCAGCAAGATGGAAAAGTAACATTTAATGTTATCCTAAAAATAGATTAGAACATCTGTGAAGCTAAAATCTCACAGCTAACTGAAATTTCAACCTGGATACCATGTACAAAGTTCCAGAATACACTGAAAAAAAAGTCCTTATGCAGTTTGCCATATGATGTTTCAGAGGCCGTCTTGTCTGAGCAAAACTCAGGTTTGTATGCAGTGACAAAGCAAACACAGGACTCTGTCAAAATAGCTCATGTCAGTATCAGCGGTGTCAGTCAGTCCTTAATAACTTTTCCATGGATTTCTTTCACTGTACATTATAAATAACACGTGTGGATTGATAGTTCAGAGAGTCAACAAGCACATTGGCACCCAAGTCATCGAGTTTCATGCTAGAAGTATAGAAGCAGGATAGATAAATACCCATTAGGAATGGCATGAGTATGCCCAGAATAGCATGAGTATGCCCAACTCACTTGCATAGCAGACCTCTTCTATTCCTCTTTTCCCAATGATTTGGGGTAAAGCAACTACTTTGCATATCTTTTCTCTTTCTCAACTAGAAGATGCGTGAGACTATTCCAGTTTTCACCACTGCAGACAAAGATTCTATTCAGGACCAACAATATTTTTGTACTAAATGACAAATTAGTATTAAATTTAGAGTATTTATTTAGAGATTGTTGCAACTCCATTAGCAACCAAGGTCTCACAGTGGATGATGGTTGATTTGTTTCAACTGTCCCTCACACAGATAAACAATCAAGAGCATTCATACCATGGAAAGACACCACAAAGGCAGTAAGAGATAAGCAGTAAAGACTCTGCACCAGTCTTGCTCATGACAACTACATTCAGGGCACATCTCTTTAACTCTAATCAAAACTTGCTGTATATATCTTAAAGACTGCCATATGCCCTACAGTCACCAGCTGTAAAAATCGGTTAGAAATTTTCATTAGTGCCATTGAGTGGGAATAATTTGCTATGAGTTGTATTCTGCATCCAAGTGAATTATGAAAGTTTAATGGGGGTGAGCTCCCTATAGTCAAAGAAGATACATAACAGGATCCCATACTGATGTACCCTCTCCTTGATCTGAGATTTCAAAATTTATACAGAGTTGGTATAGCACCTGCATAACGATTTTAGTATCTGAACACAAAAGTTTAGTAATCGTGTTTGATTGGATCACGGATATATTACTGTGTTTCAACTGAATGCTCTTTTACATACGTATATATTCTATTTGTAAATACACATAAACATATGTAACCCTCATGTGATATGTAGCTAATATATTTTGACTGAAATGAGACATATAGAGGAAGCAAATTCCCAAGTTTCATTACATATTGGAATTTTTAAAAATCATTTTATAATGCTAATTCTAAAATATTTATTTGGGAAACAGGACTGAATCCATTAGTGTTTAGACTGGAAAGAGTACAAACAGTTTCATTAAGGAGACATGTTAGCTCCAACAATGTTTATTGGGGCAAGACTGCATTCGGGCTGCATATGGTGCACCTTTAAATAGGGCCGTTAAAATACCAAATAAAATGTCAAAGTCCGTCAGGTCTGGAACTTTTATAAATTGTTTAGACTGGGATTAATTTGGATTTCGTATATCATTCTTTGCCGATCGTACAGAAAGGAGATAGGGACAAGGAGGCAGCCTGGAAGAACAACGAGGGGCAGTCAGCATGGAGCTGTCACAGGGAAGGTGTATTCTGGATCATTACTCTCCTCATCAACAGCATCCGTTTTCCCCTACAACCTGCTCACCCACCGATTGCTTCCCCTCCCTCTGGGTGGTATCCTGAAGTCAGGCACATGACTAAGTCATATTTAAAACAAAATCACTTCAAAAGGCAGATCCACAGCAACTTGTCGGCTGCATGCACACAATAAGTAACTTCACCTCGGGCTGCAGAACCCTGCACTCTGAAGAGAACAATGCTTCTTCAATGCTGAAGAGAACAAGGGCAAAATAGATCCTGGTGAGTCCCACCAGCAGCTTCAAGGAGCCACTAGGGCTGCCACACCTTGGTGGCCATCTTCTCAGTTCTCCCGTGGCCCAGAAGAGCAGAGCAGGCAAACAAGGCCTGCCTTCAGCCCCCTGCCCTCCCTGCCTCCCACCCACCATGTGGCCCGGACCTCACCTTCAGCTCCCTGGAGGCCACGCGGGCTGCCAGCTCGATGACACAGCCCACCGCCATGCGTGCCGCCCCGGCCGAGTGCAGCTCATTCCAAACGGTGTCACTGTCCACCTGAGCAAACAGCCAGCCCCAAGAGGAGGGCAGGGAAGAGAGGGAGAGGGAAAGGGAGAAGGAGAGCATGAGAGAAAACAAACCCATGAGGGAGGGCTGGCAGCGTGACAGCCCATGTACAATAACATCAGTCTTCCATCCGGGCCAGCTGAAAGGCCTTCTGGACATGGCTTTGCTTATGCTTTTTCTCTGCACGGGCTTCTCCAATGGAAACACATTCCTGTCATGCCTCGCTGCCATTCCCTGTTTAGATTTCTTATTACAAACAGTGTTACATTGGCCGGGCCTGGCCTGCTCACTGGCCAGCAGACATCCTGTGCAGAGTCCTCATGCTGGAGGGGACAGGGCTGCCGGTGAGGGACATTGCATCCCACTGCAATGGGCACCACTGTCCCAGAAAAGTGTGCCACCAGAAACTGGCTGGTGGCCTGGATCATTATGTGACTTAAAAGAAGCAGCAAAATCTCTTGCCTTTCTGACCCAGGCAGGCATCGTGTTTAAATGATTGAAATCACTGCTTATTAATTTTGCTAGTTACTCTTCCCATGGACAAAAGAATAAAATGGAATTAAAATTATATATTTCAAGTTTTGATGGATGGCTGAGTTTTGACTGAAAGGCTGTAGGCCACGCTTAATAACAGATAAATGTTGTTAGTTAAGCAGAGAAAATTCTCACACATGCATGCTAAACAAGAAAGTGTCACTGTAAAACTTTACATGAACATCATATAAAGACAAAACACTATAAAGATATTTAAAACACAAAATATAAAGAAAAACTCACAGATACAGCTAAGCAGCTCTGTTCTACAGCTTCAGTGAGAATCCCAACATCTTACTTATTAAATCTATTTTTAGTAACTATTGATTTGCTGAAACGAGCACCGAAGTATAGATGAAATGTTGCATATCCTTTCTATGATATTATGCCAAGCTGACGCGATGGTGTGAAACAGTCTGAAAAAATTATCTAAAGAGTCAGCCAGACTTCCTTGATGCTCCATGAGAAGTGCATTTGGTTGTATCATACTGCACAAATTTATCATGAAAAGAAAAACGTTTAGGGATAGACAAAATACTGTGGCAGATGCTATTTGGACAACTTCCAATTACACTGAGACATGTTTTCAGTTTGAACCATCAGCTTCTGTTCCTAATTTCCTTAAAAAGAAATATAGAAAAAAAAAAAAAAAGAAGGAAATAAAGGAAGAAATCAAGAGCTTGAAAATGGATGCGACTGCTCCTCAACTGTGGAGGTTCTGAGAAATTCTCTGATTAGTCATTTGAAACAGAAAGCAGCTTGATCTTCTTTACATTTGCCAAATGTTTTCACCATTACTGTTACAATGATATTATATTTCAAGCGACTAAAACAATCTTATTTTTCAATTTACTGGACCTGAGTTTTCTGTCATTTTGATCAATTTTGTGTGCATGCTGCAGAACTAATGAAAATAGTTTCTGTTCACAGTGAGCCTGAATAAAAATCATGGGCTTCACACATTGCAAAGTTCAGAATAACAGTAATAACATCACATTGTGTTCTCAACTGAGAATCTCAAAATATTGTACAAACACAATTAAGCACATTGATGTGTGTTGATTTATTATATTTGTTGTTATTAGATTGAGACAGAAATCAGTAGGTAACACAGGAAACTACAGCAAGAAATAAATAAATCAAATAGTAAAAAAAATCATTACATATTTAAAATTAGGTAGAACTCCAGGTTTTCTCTCAACTACTTTAAAAAAACTGTGAAATCAATTTTTATTTTTAAAACAATTAAGGAAATAAATAAGTAGAGGTCATTGGTTAAATTTAATCAAACCATAATAAAGTTTGAAAAACACAGTGCAGTACTTTAAATAAAGAAATATCAACAAGAGGTCTGGGAAGGAGTATTGTCTTGCCATTTTTATGGCTAACAAATTAAGGATAACATGAAGGAGTGGCTGATGAAAATGATTCAGTGGCAGTTGCTCGGTAAACTAGGGCATGAGCAAGAGCCTGTGTCCTCAAAGGGACTATGATTCATTTCCAGGAAGGCCGATTAAGTTAAAATTGTAACCACAGCTTGAGAGTACCCACCCTTCAAGACAGTTGTCTGCTTTGACACATGAGACGGCAGTTTCTCCAACCACTGAACACAGAGTATTGGCTGAGATATGGCATTTATCATGTTCTGCTTTCAGCTGAGTGTGAGGAGACTGAACCAGGACAGTAAGGCCAAATA
>PPHD01009821.1:0-20253 GCA_002909625.1 Bambusicola thoracicus | reverse complement strand
CAGCCAGAGCTACCCCACAGCTCTGAGGCCACCTCTGCACACCCCAGCTCTGCAGTCTTCCAGGTGCAAGGCTTGATTGCAACCAGCATAACATCAGCAGTACATAAGGAAACACAACATCACCCAAATCCCTTCCCTGAACCCCTGCATGGCTCAGTGCTGCTGTCCCATGAGAAGTCCCCCCATAATGTGAGTGAGCAAGGAAGGCAAACACCAGCAGGAGGAAGGCTGCTGCCCCTCCAAACATGCTCGGGTAATTTCTTTTGACAAGTGTAGCTTGGTTTTAATCATCAATAATTCTTCCAAGCAAAACATCTTTGGGTAAGTGGGCTGTAGTCTACTTTGTAAAAGTAATGAAGTTGGAGTAATACGAGGTCTCGCTACAGCATCCTGCTATTAATCAGTGCTAATAATTGTGGAGAAACTGCTGTTTTGTGTATGTAAATTGTGGAATTTGCAGATAAGCGAAGTGTAAATGAGTGAGGTTTGGTGTAGATGAGGTACTTCCACTTTGTGCCAAGAACAGATAATAGCAGAGTATCCGACCCGCTTTATTGTATTTTCTGATCATACATTCATTAGTCGAGCTGTTTGGACTCCGCGGTTACAACAAAGAGATCAGCCGCTCCCCAGAGAACAGGCCCTGTGTTTTGTAGCCACTGAGGAAATGGAGAGGAAAGTGCTGCATTTTGGGCAATCAGAACGAAGTACCGCGTACCCAAAGCACGGTTAAACCCAGCCAAGCTACCTTCATTAGAGCATCATGATGGTCACTCATTTCCATGCATCGCTGATGCTGTTTCACTGGCTGATCTCCAACCCATCGCGCAGACAAAGCCTCCTGCAGGGCATGGAGCCTCTCATGGCACACAACATGCAACAGCTCCACCGTGCCCACAGCCCTGCGGAAAGCACGGCCATGGCGGTGCAAACACGCACACAGAATGACCCCTGGCTGAGCTGCAAGCAACGAGCATCGCTCCCACGCAGCTCCACAGTGTCTGTCCCTGCCCTGTGTGGGACTGCAACCACAGAGCAAACAGTGGTGGAGGTGTTGAGGCAATAAGAAATTATTGCCCCGTTCATTATACAAAACCTTGGCTCTCCCAAGAGACCGTTCCCCTCCCAGATTTACCCCTGGGGACACAAGGGAGGAAGGCAGGTTGGGTTGGCACCAAACCTCCAGCCCTGGGTGGGGAAAGCATGGCCTGTGCATACCTCACTGCCAGCCCCCAGCACCATGAGCACTGCAGGGCCAAACCCTTGCTGTCCCCTCCAGCATCAACACTTCAGGGACAGATCACCACTGCCATGTCACTAAACTGAGTGCAAGAGCTTTTGTATTTAGATGCTTCACAATGAAAGCAACCTCTTCTATCAACAGTGAAAAATTTGGCTGTGTTTTTATCTACAGTTGTGAAGGCTGCTGTACCAAGTCATTACTTTAAATTTCCATCTTTGTCAATGCAAAATGATATCTCATTGACATCAAAATATCTGGAGAACGCTAGCTGACACTTCTGCTTGCAAGCGCGTTTGGGGAGCATTTACACATTTATTTGCCTGGAAGAAAGATGGTTTTAACGGGCTCTCTAGTCACTCGTTTTTCAGAAGGCATTATCAAAACATCGGGCAAGAACTTCAGCGCAAAGCTCTGAAGGAACGGCAGCAGATTTTTGCCGTAGGAACTGCTCTCATATATCAAATCAGAACCTCACGCAACAGCCCGAACACTGCCATGCAATTCCCATTGCACTGCATTGCTTTATCCTTTGGGGGGAAAAGGGCCACTTTCAAAATGAACAATACAAGAGCCCGGCCACAAAAGGCTCCTCCCGGAGTAAGTTGTTTTGCCTGGGAAGGCCCTTTTTCCAGCACAGGAGGCTCAGGGGAGAGGAGGGTTCCTCCTAGGGAGCAGGGAGGCACTGGGGCTCTGGGACATTGGGGTGTGAGCCCGCAGCCCTGTGCCCAGCCCTGCCCATGGGAAGCAGCCCCATCCCTGTACTACACCTTCCGACACAAAAGGGAGACATGCAGCCTCGCACTGAGCTCTTTTACACCAACAGAGGGGTAAAACTGTTCCCTTCCAGGCCCTTCAATCACATTTTACTTCTGGAGGGAAAAGAAATAATCCTAAAATTACTTTTCCTCCCCAGAAGGATGTTGGCTGGTTTGGCTGTGAGATGGCAGAGAGCATTTTCTCGCCCTGAAATCCAACGAGTTTTGCTATGTCTACCGCTTCCCGGTGCCAAAAAAAGAGGGGGGAAAAAATCACCTGTAAAGAATTAGGTAACAGAGTGTGAAAGGTCTCTGCCACTCAGGAAATACTTCCCGCTGGATTTAATTACAGATTGCAACTAAACTCCCCCCTTTTTCTGAACTTCAGACATACAATAACATGACATTTATTGAATGTGCTAGCATCGCGGCAGCAGGGACAGTAAAAAGCCCAGAGAACCACATTGTTTACAATCAACTTTAAAAATCTACCTTCGACCTAAGCTTAATGAGAGTTTTATAGAGAAAGCGCATTTTATCCGCCCTCGTTAAGAAGTAAATTACCCAAAGAAGAGCAGCTCCATCGGCATGAGCTGTGCTGGAGCCCCGCTCGGTCCCCGTGCTCACAGCATCCCTGCAAACCTCTCCCATCCCCATCCTCAGGGCACTCACGAGCCTCCCGCGCTCCCTGTGCACCCCGTTGGCTTTAGGGATGTCATTCCCCACACATTTGGTCTAAATTGGGCATTTGCCTTCAGTATCTCAGCTGAGATGAGCGGTGGCGATACAACAGTATTAAATGTCAAACGAGCGAAAAAAACAACACGCAAAGCCAATGCAACTCTGCATTTAATTTAGGCGGTGTCAAAGCAAGGAGCAGAATGGAATGGCTTTTTTTTTCTTCTTCTTTTTTTTTTCTTTCCTCACACATTTTCATAAAACCACTGAATGCAGCTCATATTTGAGGCTCCCACCCCAAGTGCCCTGCGAGAAGCCATCCTTTCCCTCAGCTTGTATCAATATTAGGCTATCTGGCAGCAAAAAAACCAACATAACGTTATCTGCCTATGTTCTGTTTGCTAATTGTACACGGTGACATTAAAATCATTCCTCTGTCGTGCATTTAATATGCCCGCTTCGGAACGAGGCACTTGTATTTTTTCTCTAAATGCATTGATTACATTTTGTCTCCACTTCCACACCCAGAAACACAGACGTTTTCCTCCCCGTGTAGGTAATGAGCCATCCAAGGCGTTGGAACCCATTTAAAAATGTGTATTCCATCATAATTATCTCCAGTCGTTGCGCATAATAAAACAATTTGTTATAGATCAAATACTGTACGTGCGGATACATTGAGCCGGTATCGAGCGTGTCACAAACTCACAAAAGGGAATAAACTCGGAGTCAGACACAATGCTGCTCCATGGAAGGTGTATCCTGTCGGCGCTCCCGCGTAATTTACAGCGTCTGCCGGCATGCAGGGGGCTCTGGCTTGACTTTTTTCTGACTTTTATGAGCTGAAGAACAGAAGCGGGGTCATTTGGGAGATTAAGTTTCCTTTCTGTGCCGGGGTTAGGGAGACAGACAGAGGCACAGCAAACGAGGGCTGCGCTGTACCTTGAAAATTAAAATACAGTTGGGTTACTGCCCTAATGATGTGCTTTCCCAGCTCTTAAAAAGTTCACAGCCTCCCAGCGCAGAGCTGGGACCCTCAGCATTTCACCAAAAGGAGGGGGTTGATACGGATTGCGTGCGGCTTGCTTTTTCGCTTCTTGGTTTGCTTTTAAACAGAACAAAAACCTGCCCCCGTTCCTGCAGAGCGCACAGAAATCAGCGCTACGTTCACTCCCTGACATCCATCTGCCATGAAGCTGAATTCGGTCAAACTGCAGGCACTGCCTTCGTGCCACTTTGCAGATTTTTCCCTCTCCCCGTACAGCAGGAAGGGGGAATGCTGGCGACAACTGAGCACAAAGTGCAGAGTCCAGCAGCAGCAGCTCGGGTCCCCGCTGCCCTCACAGCACACGCACATGTGGGACAGGAAAAATAAAGCAGTCTGAGCCCTTTGCAGCAGCCCCGTTTCAGTTATTCCCCACCACCACCCCAATTTATGAGTGAAAATCAAGGGGGGAAATCTGTTTCTAAATTCTGCCTGCACCTTTTATATATGTATACATTTCCCATTAATCTGAGTCGCAAGGGAGTGAAAGAGGTCGTGTTTACCTCTTGGTCTCTGAGATGGAAAAAGAAAACATAATTCTGCCTTTATAGCAAATACATGGGGCAAAACTAAGAATGCTTTTCTTTTTTGGTTGTTGTTTTTTTTTCCCCCCCTCTCTGCTTCCCTTAAAAAAACATTTTCAGAGGGGAAGATAATCTCTATATTCTCTATATGGGGGCAAAATGCTGTCTGTCACAGAAAGGGAATTTAACCTGAGAAATCAGCTGCCTGCACACAGGCACCAGTTTAATAAATTCTGACAGAGCTTTAAAACCCGATAGGAGCTGCTCTACGCGGAGTTACGATTGCCCAGCAGCGCAGAACGGACCCGCGGCTCTCGGTGCCCTCAGTTCAAGCACTGCTCTGCTTTTAATGGCATCGAAAGAACAGCTGAAATCTAACACTTGTAGCGGTCCTTTCCCAAAGCACACCCGGGCAGTTGGACTATATGCTCTTAGGGGTCTTTTCCAACCTGGGTGACTCTGTGATTCTGAACTGCAGAAGCAGAGGGAAAGCGATTACGTTCCAGAAACTACTTGGCTGGAAAAGCTAAATTGGAATAATACAGTCATAACAGACCGAAAGAACGGAGTAAGTTAAAATTGCAACAAAACTGGAAGAGGAAAATTAGCTTCTCAAGAAATTGCTTTTCCAACTAAATCACTCAAAATAGTTTATTGTATTTGCAGTCTCTCCTGTCCCTGGGCTTGCTCATAAAGCGCTCGCAACCAACGCAGCACCCACGTCCCGTTGCAAGGGAGCAAAACACCAGTTCTGAAATCGGGAACAAAACAGGCGAGCAGCACACGGCCGTTCTGAAGGCGGTGGGCACATACGATGCCCGCGTCCTTTTGGGAGCAAATGGTGAGATATCGAAGGGAGAGCCACGTTTTTAAATGCCAAATTGGTCACAGTGAAAAAAATACATATTTTTTCATGGCTTTGAGTCGTTGTGAACGTTGTTCTGTTGGGGCGATCGGTGCATTGAACGTTATTGCTGAAACCTAAAATGGATACGTAGATTTTTTCTTTTTAATTGAGATCCACAGAAAACAGAAACTAATTAGGCACATGTATCAAAATTATTAATGTAACCTAAGCCGTCTGCTTGCCTTGCATTATCTAATATATGATCCAATAAATAAGGTACCGTAACACAACTAAAAATAAAGCTTAGGTCTCAGTACAAATTAAACTATAAAGCATTATATTCAGCGCCTGAAAACACCACATCTTTCACTTTAGGTTATAATTTAAAAGGCAATAAATGTGGTTTCATAAAATAAGGAAAGCAAACTTGTCTTGGTTTGGTGCAAAAAATAATTGCATCGACCAATTTTATGGAAGGACTTTGTAGTAGAAAGGCACAAATAAAAACCAGCGATTACAGAATAGCCACCATCATCTGAGAGGCGTTTTACATGTTGGATGCTTGTAAAAAAAATGGAGATTATAAACGTACACCACGCACCATAAAACCCTGCGTGGTCGAGGGGAGGAAAAATACAATCGAGAGCACCGCTGCTCCGCGTACTTCCTACGTCACATGAATTCACCCTGAGAATGCTTTTAACTGAATCTGTCCATAGGACAGGGGTTGAAAATGAAGGACATGTGTTTGCTCTGCACCTCTTCATGCTCCCCTCGCCACAGTGTGAGAGCAGCCGCTTTGGTGCCCCATTATCCACAGGACAGAGTTTGTCCGACTGACCCTCGTCCTGAGCACGGTGAGGGCTGAGCCATCCAGAAATGGGGCTGCTTGCAACAGGATTGACCTCCCAGCTGGCGAGGTAGGTATCACCGGCTGTACCTACACCTCCCGCCCCATCTCACAGCAACCGAGGAGAAATCCCCTTGCACCAAGTGGTTGCGAACGGAGCCAAAGGGAAACAACAACCTGTGCTCCGAAGTGGCATCAGAGCTATACAGAAAAAGTAGATCATGCCTTAAAAGATGTATGCAATTCTGTTAGCATTTTCCCTTTTTAGGCGAGCACACATGTCCCAACTGCATGCTTAGAAACACTCCAAATCTTAAAAAATTAGCTGATGAAGGTCAATGACAACAACAAATGTGCAAAGAGAAATCCCTGCAGCAGCTTTCCGATTGCATCCAAGTGTGGTATGGGGTGCAGCAAAAATGCTGGAAATCCACATAAACCGGGAGGAGAATTGTTTTGCTATTTCATAACCACGCCAGGCTAGAAAGCTGCCCCAGGAGCGGCTGCAGTTCCTATAGGTAAACTGCCCAAACCAGCATCACTTTTTTTTAATACCTTGGTGCCCCCTTTTGGTCTACACAGTTCAAGGCATTTCCCCATTTCAAAATGTAATCATAAAAATACAGTCACTTCACACCAGTGAGAGCACAACAGAGAGCCTGGTGGCTGCAGGGATGGTCCCGTTGCCGGTTATCCATTCACCCCGTACACGGGTAGCACGAGGTCAAAGGAAGAGCTGATTTCTATGAGAAAAACTGCCCCCCATCCTGCTTTATGCAGCCTAGATGGAAGGGGGGAAAAGAAAAGAAGAAAAAAAAAATACAGACCCAAAGACCCATTCATTACCTTTGCTACAGTACACTCAGTGGGGGAAGGCCGATGTGCGGATGGTGACTTTGCCTCGCTACGTTTGTGCGTGCAACAGTGAGCAGAGGGCTCCCAAAGCGGTGGGAACCTTTGCTCAGCTCCAGGTTGTCCGCAATGTGCCCAGAGCAGTGCTGCAGTACGTGTACCGAAACCCGGAGGAGAAGGAAGCAAAGTTTGATTTATATTAATTAGACAAAAAAAAAAAAAAAAAAAAGTCTCATCCTGACGACTTTCATATTGCAGCTCTAGTAATTATGCCACAGAAACAAGATCTTTCCACGTTCAACATCACTGTGTGAAGACGAGCTTATTTCCAGCAGGGATATTGAGTCCTGCCATCTGAAGGGCCAATCAAGTGTGAAGTACAGTATAGTTTTAGACTCAATTGAAAGGAAAAAGCTTGACTACTAGTTCATAGCATGACAACTTTCATGGATTAGCTCAGACCCTATTCTACTCCTTGAAAGGGTATCACAGCATGAAGACAGTTTTCAATGCACTAAACTTTAATAGCTGAGTGGGGGAGCCAAAGCTTCCTTTTGGTCTCTATAGAAACAGTACAGCCAAAATTTGAGGCAAAATTAAGATTCTTGGGTCTCAGTCCTGTATTTACCCTCCAAGATCCCTATTCACAAAAAGTCTTCAGACTTTATATACATGTAGAATGGTATAGATAATTACAGATGTGCTTGCGTCTGCTGCCTTTCCAGGGCCAGATGAAGCGAGTTAAGCCCCGGTAACTAATTCCTCGGAGCCCCACTGCTGCTCCCCACTCTCTTCCAGCCCCAGCGGGATGCACTGGGTGCCCACGGAGCGTCCTTCTCTACCCCAGCACTGTCCCCACACCACCCTCTACTCCATCTCTCCCTGAGAGCTTTGGGGCAGCGTTAGGACGTGGGCTCCCCTAGCAGCTCACCGAGGAACGCGGCACTGTGCTGGCTGCTGAGCAGCACCAAACTCTGCACGGAGCCCTGGGAGGGGACGGAGGCATCACCTGCACACAGCAGCACCAAGCGAGCGGTAGCACAAGTGTGCTTACTTTCATCAAGTGCCGACACAGGGGAAAACACATTCCTATGAGAAACTCTCCCCAAAACACGCAGAGATACAGGAGCCCAGACAACATCAGCCTGCCCGGCCACGAAGAACCACGAGCTGCTCTGCAGCATGACCCTCACCTCCTGCTTCACACTTGACCGTGAGCAGCTCCCAGCCCTCGCTAACTACAGCTCCCAGTAGACACCACTCCTACAACCCGACACGCACACCAATGCAGTTTTCTCTTCCCACCTCCTCTCTGCAACCCTTCAACCTGCACTAGTTCTGCTTTTCCGGCTTCAAATCAAAACAAAACGGCGACAGGCAAAGCAATCTGCAAATGCTCGCAAGAAGCAGAGGGGGATGGATGGAGGAGGGCTGTGCTGGGAGCCAGCACCCGGGACACACACAGGAGAGCAGTGAGGGATGTTACCTGCACGCACCCGCGCTGCTGTCGGTTTTGACGCCCGTGTCCGGGGTGAGTCGGCTGCTCAGCAAACTTGGCCGGGCCGCAATGCCTCCCCCTCCCCTCCCTGCAGCTGGGATGTATGGGTGCCTCCTATGGAGAGTCTTCATCTCACTATAATGCTCCTACCCGCCCTTTGTAGAGCACTAATCCTGATGCACCGGAGCCAGGAACTCGCTGTGCACAGTCAGAGAAGCGATTTTTTCCCCCTCCCTTTTGGGGGTTTGAAGTTAATCCAGCTCTGGGCAGCGTCTGGTGGCAGCGTCCCCACGATCGCAGCCATGAATCCTTGTGCAGGCGGTGGTTTTCCATTGGGATTTGCCCCTGCAGGAGCAGAGCTGCTCAGCATCAAAGCACAGCTCTCCTCAGCCACTCAGGGGCACATCCAAGAGCCAGGATCAAGCCAAGGCGGTCACCAACCAGGCAGGGATCTGCTTTGGGAATAGGACCTGGCTGCAGGGGTGGTGCTGCCAAAGAGTCCCAACAGTTGGAGATGGAAGGGACCCAATGGTCCTACAAACCCTGAATCACCTCCAAGCCTTATCTCAGCGGCATCCCAGCAAGATTCAAGGCTCTAGATGCATGCTAAAGAATCCCAGCTTTGCCAGTCACTGCTCAAACACATCCTCCATCACTCAGACAAGCATTCTACAAACCCTTTCCCAGTCACGTTCCCAAAGAGGCACTGTCAAGACAAACCGAACTAAAAGCACTCCTACTCACAGGAAAGCAAAGATTGCATATTACCTCACTGATCCAGCGTGGTTCAAAGCTGCCATAGCTCTTGCTCTTGTTCTTCTCTGTCCCAGTGAGTCACGAGGTCCCAGAAGCAGCAGCTCGCTGCCCTCTCAACACACTTTGCTTACTGCAAACACCTCCCTCCATCAAGAGTCTCTGTCCAGCTGTTGTCTGGTTCTGAGGTTCTGGTTCTGTTGTCAGGTTCTGAGGCCACAGAGAGCAGCCCAAAGTGGACAGACACCAAATGACCTTAGAACTGGGTCACACTCACATGCCCCACAGAGCGTGCCCCTCCTTGGGCATTGTATCACTGTTACGCATACGGGCTGAGTTTCCCAAATGTCACATCTGTGCTCTGCAGAAGGTGTTACTGGCCCATCCGCCAGGTGCCCATCACTGGCATTTGTAAGAAGCAGCACCACCACCATTGCTGTGTCACTCACAAGCTTGTTTTCCCCTTGGCCACGCAGCCAGCCCTTGCGTGCCTCAGGGCTGGATCATGGCCTCTGAGGACACCTCCAGCTGCAGAAGTGTGGCAGCAGATCAGGGAAACACACGTCCTTGGTGCTCAGGGCCTCTTCTCGTCCCATGGTGGAGGGGCTGAAATCCCTGTTGTGTCGGCATCGGCAAAACTGCCTTTGATGCTCAGACCCGCTTGTGATTAGGCCTGTAAGCAGAAATTAGAGAGACATGCTTATGGGTAAACACTCTTTCCTCTGTTGGATAAACACTGCCTATTTCTCCCTCCATTAGATACAACATCTCCAAAGCCCCAGAGTCTAATAATAACCCCGAACAGAGACTTTTCTCTTTTGTGCAGTGCTCAGCTATGCAGATTAAGTTTAAGTGATTTCCTTTCAACAGGTTGGAGACAGCCACAGGCTACAGGGCAGCAGTGACACATCCCACGGGTCCCTGAGCAGCGCTGGGACCCCTCTGCTCCGTACTGGGCAGGCTGGTGGCAGCCCCATCTCCTCACAAGAAGCAACATCCCTAAGAAACCTCCATCTCCCCAAACCCTGGCTCTTTGCAAGGAGCAGAAAGTCCAAACTTTGGTCCATCTGCATGCACTGACAGCTCAATCGATGGCTGGCTCCTGCCACGGACAGTCATGTGGCACGCGGGCGGGCAGATTCAATGGTCCTATTTAAACCTGCTCCCAGAGACCTCAGGCCCTACATGTGTCACCGTGTTAGATGCCATTGATGCCGAGGCAGCTTCTTTGCAGGACGTCAAAGCATAATGGAGCAAACCCCTCATGTGTGAAGAGAAAGCCGTCCCTTTGCACCAAGGCATCCCCTCTATTCAGTCGGGGAGATTTTTATGTTTGGAGTTGAACAAGGCAGACGTCAGCGCGGCCACAGGAGCAAAACAATGGGGACAATTAGCCAGGGTATAGCACAGCCACCCGTGGGATGTGGGGAAAGGAGGATTTGGGGTTGGCAAGTGGGAGGTGAGCTTGCCTTTCCCCCCAGCACCCAATGGGAAGGAGCCACCCCTTCCATGACATCCCTTTGCCATAACAGTGGCACCACACACCGGCACCCCAGGCAGCAGTGGGGCTGCTTGAATTTTCTGCTTGGGAGCGGGATTGCAAAGATAGCAGTGAAGAGCTCAGTGGCTTCTCCTTGCCTCCAGCCGTACCGCTGGAAAAGCTTCCCAGGCACAGGCAGGCCCTTCCGTGCCTGGGAGAAGCCCTGTGTGGGACAGGGATGGCACGGTGCAGGTGACACGGAAGAGGATGGCAGGAGAGATGCAATGGAGACTAATAGATGCAGTCACATTTCCACATTGGATGGGGCTCTTTCTCTCCACAGCTTGCTGTCCCATACCAGCCCCCAACAAGCACTGAGCTGCAGCCCCCCCTAAGTGAACACCAGCCTGATACTCCCTTTTACCAAGGCACATTGCCTTCCTGCTCTTTCTGCTCAGGCTGTCGTTTTGGAAGAGCCATCTGAAAGATCTCTCATGCTTTTTGCTGCCCAATTTTTGCAGCAATCTGGGTATAAGCTACTTGGTAGATGCTGAAGGGTTTGTTTCCCTAAAAGGTGCTATTTTGTTCACAAACACTCAGCAGTCTCTTTTCCTACCACTCTTTTCATCATTTTAACATGAAAACTAAAGCTTTTGAAATCCCTGTCTCATGTCAGGACGTTACGTATCTGAACTCTTCCCACATCTGAAACCTGAGTCTGAACGTGAACTTACCCCAAAAACCTCAAGTTTGCAATTTAAGGAGTTTCCCTTGATGCATTATTTAAACACATGTTTTAATTATTAATTGAGGCAGCTTAGTGTTGTCATTTTGCATCCAAACCCTGCACAGGGCTCAGCCCTTACCTGCAGCAGAGCAGCTCTCCTCCCTGGCACGTTGCAACCTTCCTCCCCTCTGCCGCTACCAAAACACTTCATTGCATGATTTCAACAGGCTCCTTTAATTCATCTTTGAGGCGTTCAGTTAATGACGGATTTCAGCTTTTTCATACCCAAAACCAATTGGTTTACAGAACACCTGGAGCAAAAAAAAAAAAATAAATGATAGTTTTGCACAAAATCCTGCTTCGCCATGCATATCTGGAGGAAAGATTGTGCCACCTCTATTGTGCTTAACGAGGAAGTTGTCACCTGTTCCTTTGCAATGCCTTCATGGAGAGTGGCAGATTTCTTCTGCAGATGCACTGCCTGTTTTCTCCCTATGTTTCCCCACCTGTGTAGCTGCAGTCACTGATTCCCCAGGAAGGGACCAGAAATTCCACCTCAGGCATCACCCATCCAGGCCAGGGCTTGCCTCACACCCTGGGTTTAAAGCTGCACAGTGCTTGGGGCGGATACAGGAGGGAGAGCTGTCTCTGCTTCTGGCAGTGGGGAGCTGGAAAGGGGATTTAGGATTTTATGGCACGGAGGACTCACACTGATAGCAGGGACCTGCAGGAGCAACAAGTGCTGCTGCTGCCGGATGGCCACAGAGGAACCAACAGGGTGATTTATCACCTCTGTGCTCGGAGCCCAAGTCACACATTCCCCAAACCATAATTAACTGCCACGCTAAAAAAAATAATAAGAATCACACTAAACAAAAGCCCATGGGTTGCCCTGATGAGCATGAGGGCTGGCCACACAGTGAGTAGGGGCATTGGCACCAGGCTCATCCCTCCCACCCCTCCTGCCTCTTGCTCCAGCACCCAGCCCAGCTCCCTTGGGCAGTTGGGTGCCAAGCACAGGTATCCACAGGGCACGGGAGTGTGTGATTTTGGAGAGATGGGATAAACCCATCCTAACAGAATGTTTTCCCATCCATTGGGGTTGGATAAATCCATCCTAACAAGCACGGATCATTGGCACTGTTTGGAAGACTGCTATTATTGTTGCCTCTTCTGCCCTTGGGCCCATCAGCTGCCCATGTCCACCTCTGCCCAGGTGTGATTTGTTCACCCTACACACACCTAAAGTCACAGCGACAACAGCAAAGTTTCTCCCCCGTGCAATGGGACATTGTGAAGTGCTCAGCACCTAAGAAACGAATAAATTAACTCCACACAGTAAAACTGAATTTGGCTTCCTTTCCACAAAACCATGAAGATATTTATATATAATTTATCTTTCTAAGTTGTCATGTGGCAAAAGACCTCTTGCTGTGAGGCAAGCTTCTCTTCCTACTTAGAGAGAATTACGTGATTAAATAGAGACCTGAAAAGTTGTGAACAAGCATTGAAGAAGAAAAGGTTTCCTCTTAAAGCCTTAATGAAGTGGGTTCATTCCTCCTCCAACATCAACTTAGCCTTGTGTAGTTTGTTTTCACTCTGGTTAATCACTGACCAAAGCTGTAGTGCGGACCACCAGTTCCCAATAACCCATAAAAGGCAGATCAGAAGCTATTGTTCTTTTCTGTAGGGCTTAGCAGACAACAGCTGAATAAACCTGTTCAAAGTCAGAACAGTCAAGGAGGAACAGAAGCCCAGTCATCAGCGAGGGGGGGATCCTGAAAAGGAAATTCATTTATTATGACATAATTGATAGCGTGCGCAAACACGGACCTGGTGCAATCTTAGGTAATTAAATATGGAGCAATTAATAACAGTTACAGAAGCAATGCTATGGCAAAGAGGGAATTCATGCCTGCCTGCTCCCTGTGGATGCAGGCACCTGGCATCCCACCGCGGAGATTTTGGATGAGACCTTCACTGGGTGGGGGGGGAGAAGGAGATGAGGAAAGAACCAGATCTTTGGAAACTGCACTCTGTGGAAGCGGTACAGCTCAGAGAGAGAGACTGATGGGACTGCAGCACTCTGGGAAGGGATGTGGGGCAGCTGCTGCTGGAGGAGCTGAAGGAAAAACATGAATGCAGCCTTGCTTGGGAGGCACATTTTACCCTCTTGGTTCATTTGGAGTCACAGCACTCACACACACACCCGTCGGGTGCTTTGGCTGCTACAAGGGTCTCTGGTGCCAGAACGACCCGGCCCTTTCCGACTCAAAAGAAAAGATTTTGCAAGACCATAGCCAGCTCAGAAATGCAGAACCATCAAGTAAAGCGGTAGGATGGGATTTTTTCCTCCAAATTTGCTTCTGCCCATATAGAGGCAGTGGGAGGGAAGGTCTCTCACCCACTGTCTCCTCCCAGCCAGGCAGTGGCTCATTCCAATGCTATGCTCCCACCACCCACTCCCACCGGTGTCACCTCTGCACTTCACAGAGCTGCTGCCAGCCTGCGCTCCCTGTGCACACCCAGCACTGGGCACTGCTGTGAAACACCCACCTGAGGGTGACCAGGGCACATGCAAGGCACCACAGCTCCCAGCCTGCCCAGTACAAATGGCGGGACCCGCTGCAGCCAGAGCACAGCACTGCTGAGGCTCAGGCAGGTGGGGGGAATACATGGGAAGGCTGGGGGAAAACCAGGAGCAAAGGCAGCTTTCCTCCCCTTTGCTTCCCCGAGTTAAAGCAAAATGAGTGAAAAGCGCTGGTAAAAATGAAGATTAAAGACTGATAAGCAGAGGCTGATGAACAGCAGCAAAGGCTGAGGCTGAAAGAAGGATTTGTTGTCGCTGCCGGGAGGAGGGAGATGGGAAGAAGGGAGCGGTGCTCGCACCGCACACCACCAACTTTAAGTTTTAGACATCATTTTCTATTTTTCAGCAGTTTATTCCTCTCACCTGCGCGCTCCATGGGGAAACACTGATTGCTTTAATTCTAACATTTGGAGTGGAACCCATTCACGAAACTTTCTGGCTGTGTGATTCAAACGAGCCTTCTCTTTCCTCTTTTTGTTCTCACAAGAAAATCAATTCACTTGAAGAGCCTCTTAATCCCATTTTTGCAATCAACAATTGCCACTTGTATATCGCTCTAATAGATTAAGAAGTGGGATGATGCGGTTGTCTGGTCTAATTCAACCCTATTCAGGTAACTGCAGCCCGAGGCACTTTGTAGTGCCAAGTGTAGAGCTCTACAGGAAGACTTTTGCTATCATAATTTCCTGTGGAGCTATGCACTGCCCCCACTGAGTAGCCTGAATTACTTTGAATTAGGCCCGACAACCACAGAGAGCAGAAATCCAACAAGCAACAATAACCAAGTCTTTGAGCATGACTTGCATGGGTTATTTTTTTCTTTGCATTAGAACAGAAAGGAGGAATTTCAAAACGCGCATCTATTTAAATGACAGCGACCTGCCATAAATCAAGAGTGAAACAAAAGGGAGAACAGTTTAAGTGAGGGAGAAGTTGAAGCGGAGGAAAAATTAATCAAAACAGTTTTCAAAAACTTCATCGTAAGAGCCTGTGAAAAAATTTCGGGCCTACAGCATCTCCATGGCAACAGAGAACAAGCACATGTTGGATACCAAAATCATAAAAGGTTTGTTTTGAGGGGATGAAACAGAAACAGATGGATCGGCGCTTACTTTCAGTTTAATTTGTTCAAACGTTTCGGGCCATTTATCATCTGGAATGCCAAACCAGGAAAGAAATAGCGACAAAAAGAAGCAAGTCTGCACCAACGGTGCTGTGACGCACACCCCAAAGGGCTGGAAGGGGAAAGAGTGGATTTAAGGGCACAAACACGCGGCTGAGAGCCCAGATCTGAGCTGAAAACCAGGCTGGCTTCCAGCAGGTGAAACAACCCAACGCCGCTCCTCGGGTGCGTGTTTGGATCTCAGCGCATCTACAAAGGTCACACATCTACACTACAAAACGTAGCATACGTTAAACTGTTTGTAGCTCCAGAGAGGGAATAAACTGAGCAGTGCGTGTAAAGAGGCGGCATCTCAAGGAGTACGAGTTTAAAATGTTCTGGGCAACCAAACTCTAACCTTGGAAGGAGGGCTGAGAAGAGGTTTATTTCCTTTTCCCTTTCCTTTTTTTTTTTTTTCCCTCTCTTTTTCTTTTTTCTTTAATTTGTCACCATCCCTTAATTATTACCAACACGGCAAAAAAAAAAAAAAAAAAAATGAATTAAATCTAAATAAATATCGAAGGTTTCTCTTCTTAAGAGTTTCAATCACTATTCCTACTCTTTTACCTTTCTGTGTTCAGAAAATAAAGAGAACAAAGCGGGAGCCCTACTGGTTCAAAACTAGCAGAACAGACAAACAACAGAGCACAACTGTTCCCTCATGCATGCCTGGGATTAGGATAAAAGCAGAAAAGACTTCTGAGAAAAAGAAAACAACAAAAGAAACAGGAGTGCTGACAAAACTTTTTTTCTTTCTATTGAGGCAAAAGAGAGAGAAAAAAGGAGCCTCGCTAATAAAAAAAAAAAAAAAAAAAAAAAAAAAAGGAAGAAAAAAAAGAAAGAAAGGAAGAAAAGAGAAAGAAAGATAGAAGAAGAAAGATTAACAAACAGAAGTAAAGGGTTTTCACCTCCTGTTTTACTTTTTACTTTTAGCCCAGTCTGGGCAGAGGAACGAGAGCAGCACTGCGTGGTGTTGCCTGCAGTCTCCATCTCAGCCCAGCGGCGGGATGGGATGCTGAGCAAAGCCCAGGGTGCAGCTCAGCGCTTGGATGCCCTGGCGCCTTTATAATCAATTCAACCCAAAGTCTTTGCATTGGGTCAAGGAAGAGCAGAGGATTTTTTTCTTTCCCCGTGTGCAGCTTCAGAGCCTCACATTTCAGCAGAATTTGCTCACGGAGGCCCACAGCTGCTTCAGGCGTCTCAGAAGCATCGTTGATGCCCATGGAGCACAAGGGGGGGGGTTGATCCACTTGGGCTGTGCCAGCTTGCAAGGGGCTCATCTCGTCCCAGATTCGCAAAATTGGTTCAAATCTTTTGTACATCCAGCTTTTCAAACCCTTGCTTAGACGCATGCTCCTGTGTACAACTTACACCAGCAATCTGTTATAGATAGATCCACGAGCAGCAAGATCAGCCTTTGACAAATACAGAGGGGAGAAGTCCAGGCTGCCTGTCCTATGCGCTCCAGGAAAGGACTGAAACCTGCCCCAAACAGACTTCAAACGCAGAACACAAGGACCCGTAACTTCCCGCAAAGCCCCAAATCTCCCTTGGAAGGGACAGGTGGTATGAGCTCACATGCTGAATGCTGCACTGAGCCCTCTGGGATCCTGCAAGCAGAGCACAGCAGAGCCTAGGTGGGGGCAGGCATTGGGATTTCTGCTTTTATTGGGATAAAAGCACCCGTCCGATGGCACAGCCCCCCACAAACAAAGAGCCAGACAAGTACGTGGGAGTCTAAATGACATCTTTGAGGTGGAGTGGAGGGAAAACTAAATGAGCAAATACAGAGCGAGCCAAGTCTGTGAGTTAGAACACCTAGAAATGGGAGTTCTGCTCTGGGTTGTCCCAGTGCAAAGGTTCTGGTGGCCAGGTCACTTGGGACAACCCATACAAGTGCGGGATGCAGATCTCCCTGGGGCCTGGCTGAGCTGCTGGGTGACTGACTTCTGGGGAATGGGCACTGACTGCTTCCATTCCTCCTTACATGAAATGCCTTACAAGAGGCATTCAAGCACATGCCATTCGTGCTATGTTCGAGGTCACATACAATAAGGAGATAAAGGATTTGGAGACCAGCAGATCCACATAGTAGGTGGAAAATGCCTCCTTCAGAGGCTTAATCCAGAGCCTTTCTCCTGCTGTTTACACCAAATACTGTCCTCAAACCATTGTCACAGCCATGTGGTTGCAGACACGCAGCCCAAAGCCACTGTTCTGGCATCTCCCTGAACTCTCAGCATGTGATACTGGAGGCTGCCACCCATGGGAGGCTCCAGCTGGGCATCCCCTGCTGCTAGGGCAGAACTCTGCCAATATGACCCCAAGGTGCTCAGCCCCGGCCTGCAGAGATGGCACTTGTCTCAGATTAGCCCAGCTGGCCACTGGTTGTCACTGTTGCACCATTAAAATCAAGCTATGTCCAGTTCATCCTGGCAGTATGTAACGTAATCCTTAATGGCAGGAGCTCAAAAGTATTTCTAGGAACACAGGGACAGTTATGCCCTTCGGTTGTGATGCAGCATTAGATGACCGTGACTTGATATAACCCTGCTGGGCAATACCGTTGCCACCAACAGGCACGTCCTCCACAGCAGCGCCCACCTCACTGTGGATCCCAAGTTTCCTTGCGCCAGAAGGAAGTAATAAGGGTGTTACTGGAATGAAAATCAGCCTGCAAAGAGAGGTTTCCATGATTTGTTTTTTAAAATCTATCCATCAACAGAAGCTACCTTTCCATGTAGTGTTCTTAGCCTTCAAAACACAGCAGCATGCATTTCAAGGAGAACTGCATGCAACATAGCAATACTACAGCAATCTTGTTGAGAAATATGTAAGAGCCACACACAGACCTCCCAGCCCATTTCAGCTAGACCATATTAACAAATAGATATCAGGAAATTAAGGGGAGGAGTAAAAAAGAACGGTATCAGATGTCAAACACACCACTGAAATGCTACCTAATGGGTCTTCGAGATGTACGGGATCCAGCCTTGCAGTCACTTAACCCATTGGGCTCACCAGATGCTCCCTCTGCTCCAAGCAACACAAAATGGAGGGAAGCATTCAAGTCATGCAAAGCACTGATGATAGAGAAACAGACAACCAGACGCAAGTTAAACCAGGAAAAAAAAAACAAGATGGCAGAGCGATGGCTGCACACAGGAGGGTATGTCCCATTACGTGGTGGCACAAGTGAACTAAACGCGCTGATGCTGAAGTGCTGGCAGCCATTGGTGTGCCATTAAAACCATTCCTGCTCGCTGAAAGCACAAGCACATGCTTCACAGCAACGAGGGGCTCTGTTCCCACCTGGGGAGCAGGATGCTCGAGCATGCACTGAATTGCTTTGCTCTTTGTGGCATCTGATGGGCAGCTCTGGTTTGGGGTTTCTGCAGGAACCGCCCCTTTGGTGTCCATGTAGGACAAAATCCTGCACTTAGCCCAGGGCTGGGGAAGTTCTGATGTGTGGGAAATCCTGCCTGGATTTCCCAAGGAACCCACTCATCTCCTGGCTTTTAATCCCACATTCCAATCACACGCACATAAAATCACGTATAACTATCGAGATTAATAACGTAATCACGCCTCATTTGGGCAAGATATCATCTTGCTTGTGCTAATATTTGATTACTATTATAAATTCCTCGTGTCGTTAAAACCTTCCCCCTCTAGACTAGTCTGCAACTCTTGCTGCTGAGGTTGGGAAACACCAAAGCCCCACACAGAGGTAAATCTCAGATAATTACTTTGTGCATTTACACGGAGATCGTTCCAGTACTTACAGCACACCGAAACACTGGAATACAAGCAAAATTAATCTGGCATAATTAAGATGGTTTCCTAGGCTTGTATATCTCACATCTCTGTTTACAGGCAGATGCCAAGGACCAGAAAGGCTTTCAGATGGCAGCATCGCTGCTTGGCGGGCAGCTCATTAGCAACGGAGCGCTCGTTTACTGCAATGCTGATGCAGCTACAAGTGTTGCATAAACTCCTATTAGGTGATCTGGGCTCGATGCCACACACTTCTTTAGCAGCAGGTTTGTTTTTCGGGCAAACAGATTTTCCTCCTTTCATGTTCAAATATGAAACACTTTCATGCCATGTAAAATTATGTTAAAACGCCCAAACTTAAACACTGAAGTTTATTCTCACCAGAGAGGCATCAGACACGTATAGATAAAATGGAAGGATATTTCAGAGTTGTATGTTATAAACATTCATTGAAGTCAAGCAGAGTGGCTTTCACTGACTTCAGCAGACATTGGATGAGATCTTTGAAGATCAAAGGGTGCAATTATATCTTACTTGCTGCTGTGAATCTGAGTCTTAAGCAAATTATTATGTTGGTCTCTTTTTGGAGAAAAGCTTGTTCTGAAAAAAAGAGAAGGGACAGCATTGGGACCGAAGCCTGTAAGAAGGGCACAAAGGAATCGCTACGCCCCCAGAAAACATCTGAGCTGTCTGACAGCCTCCCTCGGGGTGGGAAAACTCACATTTAGAGCCATATTCTGTTTGAATTCCAGGGGCAATCAGCAGGAGGGGCACTTGCCAAGGGAGAGGGCAGGTGACAACTGAGAGCAGCTGGGTGTCCCGGGGGTGACATTGATGGTCCGAGTCAGGCAGGGGTCACACCAAGTCCCAGGGGCTCCTCTGCAGCAGGTACACTGGGCCCATGGTTTCTGCTCATTACCTGAATCGTGCACTCATTACGTTTACATGAAGGGAGAATGGCAGCGCGCAATTATATAGTTCACCAACTAATCACTTCCCATCAAAGTTTCCACTTGGCCTCTTTTATTGTGAGACTCCCCGACGCAGCTCACACATGGCTGAGCATCGCCCCTGGTGAGGACGCGGCTCACAGCTGGGCTGGGGCACAACTCAGCGCCCGCAGAGCCTCTGTGGAGTGCAGCCACACAGCCGAGGTGTGAGGGTATGGGAAAGATGTGGACTTATGCACATATCTTGTGTTGTCACAGCAGCGCTGGCCTGAACTTTGGCTAGGTTTGGGCAGCTAGTGCCTGGATGCGAAGCTGACACTGAGCTGAGCCTCGTGCACGTCTTCCTTTCTTCCCATCCATTTCCTCTCATCCCTGCCTGACCTCCCCTCCCACCCCGCAGCCCGTGCCCCTGCCCTCCTGTCTGTCCAATGGACACAGCTGCAGCCTCGAGAGCTGCTGTGGCTTTTTGCTCAGACAACACTGTCACCAGCAGAGCTGAACAAGAACTGCAGCTTCAGCTAC
>PPHD01009820.1:0-20253 GCA_002909625.1 Bambusicola thoracicus | reverse complement strand
TCAGATGTGTGGGTATGAACAGCCAATGCTTTCACAGGATTTAGTTGTCTGCACTTACTGTTTTCTTAAGCTTCTGAAGTGAATTGCTTTAAGGGGTCAAACTGATATGAACAAACATCTGGATGTGAAAACGTGAATAATTCTACTGAAAGAAGCTGCAAGTTGTATCGGTGATGCATCTGGAGCCACGACCATTGCTGCCAACAGGAAAAAGGCAACGTTAGGAAAGAGCACTGTGGATGTTGGTGATGCAGCAGTGAGGAGATAATGAGTTTGCATCTCCTCTTTCTCTGTGTGGCACGCTTTGCTCAGGGAGGCAGCGTGCTAAGGATGACTCCCGCAACATATCCGTTCTCTCTTAATTTCCTGTAGTAGAAAATGCAGAACTGAAAGCTGCCCCTTGGGGATCGTCCTGCAGCAATTGGTGGGAGTGTTTGCATGATTCAGAAATAGTCAGAATCTCTTAATGACTCTTTAAGGAACATGGCTGTTTTCCCAAGAGTGAGCGTGGTTTCTGTGGCAAACGTGTTTAGCGTCGCTCAAAGGCAGGATGTCGGATTGTATGGGCTGACTGCTGGTAAACTGAAAGGCACTTTCTGCCCATCAGATGGGAGCCTTGTTTGCTGCACTGTGCTGACCTGCTCTTCGACAGCTGCTTCTTATTTTCTCCCTCCTGCTGGAGGAATCTTATGCTCCCCGCTTATCAGCTGGGTGAATCTGGCTTTGCACAGGAGCTGCAAACCATGGGGTTTCAGTGCAGATTTTGATCTTATCTGAGAGAAGCGAAGTAAGCTTGCTTTGGAAAAGTAGCTCTTCCCACGGTGCACATGTGTGAGACTGGCTTCCCTACCAAGTGCCTCTGTTGCTGTTGATAATGCTCTAACAAGCTCTGTGTATCCTGCTGAAGTTCAGGCAGTGGCACGGCTGTAGGCCTTGGTGTCCTTGGCCTATGCTGTAGTATGGATGTGTAACAGGTGAGCTTCTGAGCTGTGGGGTTTAGCAGACCTAGAAACCAACTGTGATTTTTTTTTCTTGAAGAGGGTGTGCAGATCAGGAAACAAATCCCTGATGACTTTGGGAAATGCAAATGAATGGAATTGCAGTATAGAGAGGAGCTGTAGGACTCCAGAAACGCAATCTGACAAGAGAGGTGAAATGTCTTCAACTTGGGAAGGAGTTTCATTCTTCGCCTCCTCCACCTTTTGCTGTTTCTTTAAGGCATCCAAGAGCATCTGGCCATTCTGTGAGATAACACCAACACAGAGTGTAAATCCCAGAGTAGAAATAGAGCAAGAGCAGGAAACCAGCCCATGTCCCAGTGAGGGCTTGAGGTCATCTCAGCAGCAGCTTTGTGAATGTGCCCTAGATTCCCAGGTGAGGAATGACACAACAGATCTCAACCCAAAGCTACACACAGAGAGGAAAAACAAACAAACAAACAACAGTTTGCTAATAAATGAAATGTGAAGTTTATTTTCCAGCTCTGATTTGTACCTGCTTCCAGTCTAAAGCAGCTGGGACTGGAAATGACCCTGTGTTGGTGCTCCTGGCAACTGGTGGGGCCTTCTCTGGTAGGGGTGGGATGCGTAGGGAAAGCTATCGGTGGCCTCTGGTAGATTCCAGCAAAGTGACCACAACAAAGGAATTTGTCTTAGAACTTTTCAGTCTGAAACGCTGATGAGTATGGCACAACTGTAAGATCCAGCCAAGCTATGCTAAGGGTGTGTGGGTGATGTTAATGTAGGAGTGGGGCGAGATAAATGTCCCCAAGCCTTGGCTGGCATCTCAGTGACATCTTGGTGGCTACTCAGTTCCCAGGATGGTTGCCCCACTGTATGCTGCTCTGGTGCAACTGGAGAGGCCCATAGGCAACAGCTGAGGAGCTGTTTGCATTTGAGGAAAGTGGGCACATGTTGAGGTTGTGCTGTGGATCCCCGAGGTTGTATTTGTGTATATGTTTAAGAATAGTTGGAATCTGGACAGCTTCAGAAACCAGAGGATTAAAAAGGAAGAATAGCCTGCACTTTGCGAATCGTCTTCTGAATGCTGCCTTCAATGGTTTCATAATCATGTTCATCACTGTCTGTCTTCACATCTGGAAGAGAACAGCACAGACAGTGCGTGTAATTGGAGCGGGACCATGGCAGAAATCCTACAAGTGGGTGCCCCAGCCTGCTCCCCCCTCCTCCCTGGCCTGGTGATGCGCCCACAGGAGCGCTCACACCAGGACATGGCAGTAGTCCCAGTGAGTTGGGGCCAAAGGTCTGGAAGGAAGAGGGCTTCTTGCAGTGGGGTGGCAGCTGCTCTGCCCCAGCAGACACCAGTTTCCAGTGCCATGGGTCCCCTGTGATCTGTGCGGCAGGAGCGTTTCCCGTTTGATGGCAGATCAAGGTGAAGTGCTTGTCTGCCATGTTCATCTGCTCACGGGAGGCCAAGTCTTGTTTCCCCTCACGCTGTGATCCATATCTGGGACAAGGCAATGGAGCAGCCACCCTGGGGACAACCTGGTGCCTGGGTGCAAGTCCCCCAGCAGTGCATCCCTGCCCCACATCCAAGTGGGAACAGCTGCAGGTACATTAGTGCCCCCAGTAGCAAACATCCCCCACCCCCCCGGGGTTTGCATCCCCTCACCTGTGTCTCCAGGAGCATTGTGGAGCTGTGGGGCTGTCGGCCTGTGGGGGCACGGGCTGTACTTGTTGGGGATGCTCTGCTGGATGGGGAGGCTTTTCACCTTTGGGGGTAATGAAGGAGTCGGGGGGGCCTGGGGGTCGGCGGGGTGCTGGGGGGCCGAAGGGCAGCTTCCTCTGGGGTGTGCCTTGTTCTTCCGGCCCGTGTGTGTCTGTGCCTTCCCACCGGCCGCCTTCGGCTTGGGGGGCCGCGGGGGTGGTGGGGCCGAACCGCCCGGCAGCTGTGCCAGCAGTTGGTAGTAGAAGGCCTCGGTCAGCTCCTCTACGTGGGAGCGGTGCGTGGATGGGCTCTGGGTGCCGACGGGCTCCCCGGTGAGGACGAGGGAGAGGTCCAACCACTGGGGCGGGATCTCAAAGCCCTCATCCGGCTCCTCGCAGAAGCTGCTGAGCAGGAAGGGCTGGGAGATGCGGGCCTCCAAGCGCAGGGAGGAGAAGGAGCCCAACACGTCCCGCTCCAGCGCCGGGTCCGTGGCCGCCACCCGCACATCGCACGGCAGCGTCAGCCGTTCCAGCAGCTCCTCCAGCCCGTACTTCTTGTTGTCGCACACCTCCTCCACGAAGCTGCCCCCCAGGTCCAGCGGCAGCAGAAGCTCCTCGCCCTCCTCATCGTCTCCATCCTCCTCCTCGCTGCGGCGCCAGCACAGGAGCCCGGTGCCGCCGGCGTTCTGCAGCAGCTGCCGGGCCTCCAGCCGGTCACCCACGCTGAGCGCAGGCACGTCGTCCCCGCGGCCCTCGCAGTCCTGCGTCACCACCACGTGCAGCCGCTGGCCTGGCTGCAGGCCGGCCGCCAGCTCCTGAACCCCGGCGAACTGCCGAGGCCGCCGGCGGAACCGGCCCTGGTAGGAGCTGGAGAGGAGGAAGCGGCGGGCGCTGCTGCGGGCCGAGGCCAAAACCCTCCAGGTGTGGGAGCAGCCGTGGATCTGCAGCCGCTGCCCCTTCTGCAGGCGGGAGGCCCAGGAGCTCTCGAAGATGGCGGCACCGTGGGGGCCCTCCAGGATCTCGGCCTGGGCTGGCAGCACCTCCTCCATCCCCAGCAGCTCGCTCAGCAGCAGCGGCCGGGCGAAGTGCACGTCTTGAGACTCCTCTGTCACGTCCTCCACATCCACCTCCAGCGTGGAGGGGATCCTCACCTGGTCCCTGCGCACTGCGGGAGCAGAGCTGCCCTGATTCTGTGCTCACCCCACACTGTAGAGAAGCCCTTCCCACCCCCCCCTCCCCTCCCACAGCCTCTCACCTGCCTGTATCCCAGCACCAGACCCCATCCCCTGGCACCTCCACCCCCAGCACCCTTCCCAACTCCGCAGCTGGACTCACAGTGCATGGTGGCCAGCACCTCATACACAGGGCTCAGCAGCAAGGCATGCGGGCTGATGCTGGGGCACAGCAGGGGTTGTGTCTGCCTGCTGCTCTGCCCCAGCGCCTGGTGCAGGGTCAGACCCTTCTGCCTGCCGTCCTGTAGGGAGGGTCCCTGCGGCGTAGGATGCGGTAATGAGGCTGAGGAGGCCTGGAAGAGACCTGTGGGATGGCAAAGCTGAGCACCCTGCGGCCACAAAGGGCTGCCGGGGAGGAGGGGCCCATGGGGAGAAGTGGAGCGTGGTGGTGGTGGGCCAGATCAGAACAGCCCTGCTCACCCTTAAACGTCAGTGGCAGCTCTGTCTTCTGCCCCGTCTGCACATCCTCGCAGATAACCTTCTGCAGTGTGACAGCTGTGACTTTCAGCAGGTCACCGGTTGACAGGCAGCACTCGTTGCCAGAGATCTCATATACGGACCCTGCGGGGCGAGGGGGGATCTGTCACAATCTTGGCATCAACTGGATCTGCAGCCCGCGCTGCCCCTGCAGCTCCCATTCATGGGCTGGGGGGTGGAGGTGTGCCGGCTCCACTGCTCCACTGCCTCCCAGCAGAACACGGGGATGGGGAGCTCTCAGTCTGCAGTGTAGGAACCCCAGGAGTGGCACAGGAAGCTGCCAGCACTGAGCCCACCCACAACTGTTCACAGGCTGGTCGGAAATGGGGTTATTTCTGCCCAGCTGACTCATTCTGAGCCCAGATGCTTTGATTAGCAGTGGGTAGGGATTGTTACTGCTCACAAAAGACCACACAGTGCTGCTGCTGCTGCTGACCTGCATGAGTGGAACTGGGCAGGGCACCCTGGGGGCTGAATATGGTGGAGTTCAGCACAGCTGTGTGGGGTGGGCAGCCAGCATTGCTTGGGCTGCACCCATGAGTGCTGAGATGGTGGGAAGGTCCTCAGCTATCTTAGGGAAGTCCTGGGCAAACCAAGAAGAATGGAAAAGCAAAGCTCCTGACAAGGGAAGTGTTTGGGAAAGCTGAACATCCCAGCTGAGCTACTGGGAAGCAGTATTACTCCACCTGCACTGCTTCTCCTTCTCTTTACATGTTGGTGTAACATCAAGAAGTGCTACAGATCCCACAGGCCCAGGCAGTAAATGCCACACTGGTGATGCCACAGCAGGCAGGAACCCGGGGTGCATTCCCAGTGGTTTTGAGAGGCCCAGAAATCTTGCAAAAGCATCTGCTTATTTCTGACTCCATCTCACCCACAACACTGCTATCAGCTGCAGCAGTATCAGGACTTCACCTTTACCTAAGGCGTCTCTGTGGCCATGGCCCAGGAGGAAGCAGAGGGCTCAGATCAGACCGAGGCAGCTCTCTTGCTCCACTCCTTGTAGCGGGGCCAGGAGCAATGCTACCCCACCTCCCTCCAGCCACCGAGCCACCATCCCTGCCAGAGCCACCACCCACAGGGGATTCACTGCCTGGGTGAGAGCTCAGGTGTCCTTTGATGCCCCATCGCCTCCCTGGCAGCACTCAGCTGAATGGGTGCTGGCTGTAAAGGAGGAAGGTTTGCCCCAGGCATAAGCACCTGGCAGCAGCACGAAGACGTGTGCCATCCCTGGGCACCTGCTGGCAAGGAATCCGGCATCTTCAAGGCAGGAGGGGAGAGCCCAGGCTGCAGTGATATTGAGAGGGGGTGTGGGGAGGTGGCAGAGCCTTGGATGATGTGGGCACCCGGCACTCACCTTGGAAGTAGACACCGGAGCATATCCTGAGGATCCGGGGAAGGGTGGCGGGGTCCAGGGAGCAGATGTATTCCTGGAAGGAGAGGGGCTCCATGCCTGCACTGCTGGGTGCTGTGGGGCACTCTGCAGGGAGTGAATGATGTAGGAAACAGCTCTGGGCTCTGCTTTGACTTCTGCATGCTTTTCACTTCCGCTTCTCTCTGGAGTAGTTCCCTCTCTGGCCACAGCCCCTCTCTGCCCACAACTCTCCGCTCCGTGCAGAAGGGCTGATGTCCTGTTGACACCCACACCCTGGCACCCACCACAACCCAACTACTTCCCAGCCCTGCCCTGCTGGTGCTGGCGGTGCCGAGGGTGGCTGAAGGCACGAGCCTCCAGCTCTGCTGAGGTGCTTCCCTGGCTGTGCTGATGCTCCAGCCTCTGCTGCCCAGGCTGTCCCCACTTTACGTGTCCTATACACCAGCTGTGTGGCTGAGGTCAGGCAGGCAGACAGTGCTGTGGGGCAGAGGTTGGGTCTATACAGAGCACCTCTGAGCCAACAACGGGCTGTGCCAAGGCTGCCCTCACCCCACACAGACACTTTTAGCCTGTTCACCTCCAGGCATTCAGATCCCATTTGCCCCCAGCACAAATATCCCCTGCACTGTGGAAGGGATCCACTACACTGGTGGTCAGTGGGTCCACACCACGTGTGGGTGCAGCAGCCTCAGCCATGGGCAAGGCAGCAGCCACAGCCACACGCCTCCAGGATGGGCAGCAGCACCTGGCTCGTTCTCCCATTGAGACAGACCCCATCCTTCACCAAAACAGCTGAGCGTTGGCCTCCAGGGCCATTGGCCCCACACGCTGACCCCAGCAGGCTGCTGAGATGGTAAAACCATTTTGGAGATCTGCAGCTCCAGCATAGCTTTCTCTTTGTTACAGCTTTCCTCCAACTTGGCTGATGAATAAAACTGAAACTGCAAGCTAGGAACAGCAGGAAGATGGGCCTGAATGTGGAAATGAAACTCGGAGAGCAGATTTTTAAACAGATGATGCACTGAAGTGTGCCTCTCTGCTTTGACTCCAGTATAGAAATCAGCTGCACTTCTGTTTCCTACTGGAACAGGAAGAAGCAATCTGATGGTCAGTGTGCTGCAGCGCTGTGAGTCCCGTGCACAGGGCAACTCCGGTATGCCTGACATGTCACAGCAGCAGGGACACCCCGAGAGCTTCCACTTGGAGCTGGGCTGCCCTTGGCACCAGAGCAGGTCGGCTGTGTCAAGGTTAGGACAACCTATGAGGGTGGAGACCTCCTACCATTCTGCATTCCTTCTCCCATACAGAATGAATGCTTCCCTAATGCTCAGTCTTGCATATCCCATTCTGTAGATGTGGCCACTGGCGCATCCCAGAAAGGCTCCTGCTGTGTTGCAAGCCCAGCCTCCTGGCCATATTAACCACCCTTTGTTGGACCTTCTCTATATATTCAGGGTTCAACACTGGGTTCACTGCAGCCAGGCAGCAGGAGCAGCCTCCCTTATCAGCCAGCCGTGACCTGGTGTTAGTCCAGCACACAGTGTGCTCTGTTCACAGAATCATGGAATCACAGAATGATTTCAGTTGGAGGGGACCTCAAAGCCCACTCAGCCCTAACCCCTGCTGTGGGCTGGGCGCCCTTCACCAGGTCGGGATGCCCAGGCCTCCATCCATAGGCTCACATACCTCCAGAAATGGGGCACCCACAGCTCTGGGCAGCAGTGCCAGTGCCTCTCTGCCCCTGGGTAAAGAAAAGCAGATGGGACATCGGGAGCTTGCAAGTGAGTCAGAGGCCAAAATGCCTCCAGGTAACAGGTGCAAGGCATCTGCAGAGCTGCTGCACATGGTGAGAGCAGGTCATCATAGAATCATATGATTCTATGTCAGAGTTACAGAGTCAGAGATGGCTAAAGCCACTGAAGCTGTTCATCCTCTGCAGACCTGTACTGAGCTACCAGCCTGGGGAAGAAGGGGAGGGAGGCTGGAAACAGAAAGGATTAGGTCAAAAGTCAGAAGGGAGAAGAATATGTTTAAATATAAAAGGTCATACAGGAAAATGAAATGGTCAGAAATGTATAGTGGCCTAAAGGGAACAGCAAAACCAATGCCACAGAGTTACTTCCAAGCTCAGGAGCAATGAACGCGGTTGGAGAAGATACTGAAGACTATTCCTGCTCTTTGCTGAGGTTGCCATTCACAGATGTGAAAAACAAACAACAGAGCAGAGTCAGCATAGAGGAAACCCAGCGCTTGCATAGCTCTGCTCACGGGCGCTTTTTGGGATGCTGCCGTGAGCTGCTGGTCCAGCTGCCCCTCATCCTCATGGCACCTGAGCAACACAGGGCAACACGCTGCAGAGGGATGCTGTCTGTCACAGGACGTCTGAGGACCCAGAGTTCCAATCTCTGTGGGAAGCTTGAGAAAATACAAACGGTCATGGAGGTGCCCAGCCCTGGACGTGGGGACTGTAAGCATGGTGGTTGTTCCATGGTCAGCTCAAAACCACACTGCAACTTGCCTGAAAGAAGCCTCTGTGAGCCGGCCTGCAAGCTGCTGAGCTGCAGCGAGGAGCCAGGCCTTGGCTGCAATGGCCAGTTGGAGTCAAGGAGGAAGGCGCTGGGCCTGGAGCAGCTCTTCAGGCATGAAGAAGAGCTGTGTGGGGAGTGAGGAGAGGGAAAGACATCCCCAGGCCAGCTGATGATGGGCCTTGGGGCTGAGTGGCTCTGCTTTGGGGGCAGTGACATCTGCTATGCTCTCCTGGCAGCTCAGCCTTGAGCCTGATTTCATCCCACGGCGCTCAGGGGAGCGGAGGAGGCTGGCACATGCAGTGGGCCCAAGAGGGCCGGGATGCGCATATGAAGCCACAGAGCAGCTGCAGGAGGCAAAAAGCAGCTGTCAGGGCTTCGTCAGCCCAAAAGCTGAATAAATGAGTGGAATGAATCGTGCCCAGTGTTTTCACTTCCTCCTGCCAGCACTGCCTGTAGGAGGACAAGGCCAACGGCCCTGGGAACCGCTGTTTCCACACACACTGAAACTGCTTCATTCCCATCTGTGCTCAGCCCTCACTTCCCCATGACAGCTGAAGGACATGACACCACCGGGGCTCTAAGGCACACAGCCCTCACTGGGCATCCCCTCTGACCACAGCCTGAGTCCCAGCATGGAGGGGTCCTGCCCAGCAGGGCCTTGGCATGCAGACAGGAGGACAGCCACGGCAGCACAGAGGGCATGGAGATGGGAGCTCCTCACCGGTGGATCCCACTGGGCCAGCACGGAGCACAGCACAGAGCGTGGTCAGCCAGGGCCCACGTTTTAGTTTTTATCCCCCTGAAGCTCTAAAGGTGCAGATGGACAGCGGGCAGAGCAGAGGACTTGCATCAGAGGAAGTTACCACAACCCGCCGGGTCAGCTTGCTGACAGGAAGGCCAACGCAATTGCTCTTTTCCTCCAGAGCAGAAAAACACCTTTCATTATCATCACCACCACACCGAGGTGATAAAAAAGGTGCCGGAAATGGTGTATATCAATTCAAATGCTGAATTGGGTATGAGTGTTGGTCTCGACTAACTGAGCTGCCAGGATTTTGTTTCAGCCAGAAGCAGCTGACACCGACAGCCTCATACAAACGAGTGGAGCGTGTGGGGCAGCCAAAACAAAAGAGGAAGATGTGGAACCCAACAGATTGAAGGGCCCAGTGATAACAACCGAGGAAAAGCTGTTGGCCAACACTGGCAGCAGTCAGAGGGCTTCCGCCAGCCCCACACAGCTTCTGTCTGCAAAAGACACAGTGGACAGAAGGAGCCCTTTTATAGGAAATGGTGACGGAAGCTCCATCTGAACATGATGGGAAACGTTGCTGTGCCAATGAAGGAGCACTGCAATGCTGTGCCAATGAGGGAGCACTGCAGCAGGTTGCCTGGAGAGGTCCCACATGGACGCAGCCTTGGGGTACGTGCTCTATTGCTTCATTGCCAGCAGTCCCTTCTGACCCCAACCATTCTGTAAAGCTGTTTGCATTTTTGGGGTTGGTTTTGGTTTTTTTTTTTCATGGAATTGACTTTCCTCAAAAGAAAAAAAAAAACACAAAAAACACCCAAAAACAAAAAACCAAAACCCAACCAACCATAAACACCACACAACCAAAGAGGAAGCAATGAGCAGACGACGTTTCACGTAAATCACATGGAGCTTCTGTGCCCCTATGCTGGGACTGAGAGTAACCAGAGAAAGGAAACACACAGCTGTATGTGGCAAAGTACTGGCAGGGCTGTGGGGGCAGCAGGGGTGCCCTCTGCTTGCTACAAGCACCGCAGTGAAGTTGGAATGAATTGGACCCTGGATCCAATATATTCCAATTAAAAATACTACTACTGATAAAAAGGATAAGTAGAAAATAGAAGAAGCCGGGAGAGGAGGGCCCTTTGAGGTTGAAACTAACCCAGGAAGCTGAACTGGAGGGATCCCAAGGCTATTCTCCTTAATGTGATTTTGGGAGGCCAACATTTCCATTATGTAGTTTTGTACGGTAAGGGTCAATGGGTCTGAAGATAATTTAGTTCAGCAATGGCTGCGAGGATTCAGGAAGTGGCAGCACCCCATCAGCTCCTCCACTTGGCTACCAATACCAAAATGGAGCAAAGAGCCAATGCTGGGTGGAATTTTAACCCCCAGCAGAACCTCTGCATTCAAGTCTGGGCCAGTAGTGAAATACTTCTGTATTGATCGTGTGGCTAACATAGCTCATGGAAGCAGGAACTGAGAGAACCAACGGGCAACAGTGGAATAAATGAGATTTTGCAGGAAATTGGAGGCTGGTCATTGACAGAATGGCCTGCTCACCTTTTGTAGATCGTCTATCACTTATCCTGATAGTGATAACAGTAATGATTATGATACTGGGATGTATGAAAGCTGCACTAATGCAGATGTGCTTTGCTCATAACCTGATGCTTCCTAAAGGTTATGGAAGTCTCAGATAAGGGATTTGAAACTTCCAAAGGGGGAAAGTGATGTCTCAAAATGACTTTGATATTTCTGTCTGGTTGAGGTATTTGCTCAAGGTTGAAGTTCTGCTTTAAATTCCAGATATCCCACTTCTCTGTGATAAACATGGCGGATGTTCCTCTTCAAGACTTTCACAAATAAGAACTGACAACCTTGAGGAAGGGACATAAATCCAAGACAGAAACCAATGAGAATCATAGAATCATAGAATCACCAAGGTTGGAAAAGACCTCCAAGGTCATCCAGTCCAACCGTCCACCTACCACCAGTATGTCCCCATTAACCATGTCCTTTAGGAACAGAAGAAAGTGTCTTCCCCAAGCTGAGTGCATTTACCTCAAGACAGTTATTTGTGAGTAAACTCGCTGTCCTTATCTCCACGTGTGTACTCTCTCCTGCTGAGGAGGAGGAGTGAAAGAGTAGCTTGGTGGGCACCAGCCAGCTGGCCAAGGTCCATCAGCTGCAGTGCTGCATATAAAGGAGAGCTCTTTTCACAGCACAACAGCTCAGCTGAAGCATTCACAGGCAGGAGGGTTGGAACCTGATGATCCTTGAGGTCCCCTCCAACCCAAGCCATTCTATGAGTCTGTGACTCATGCTGTGCTGTCTCCTGGCAGAGAGAAGGCTGCTCAAGATATATTCCTCTGCATCATTTCCACTCCTACTGAACTCACTGGTAGATGTCATGTGCAGCATCTCATAGAAGCATTCCCAGCCAGTCACTGCAGTGCAAAGAGGTTTTTTTGGTGCTAGCAGGAGACAGATGGGCTTGATAAGGGCCAGCAGAACTTTGGTTCCATCTTTTCTGGTTAGGATGGGCTGATTGTAAGCAAAGTCTTGCATTCGTCTAGAAAAAAATTCAAAGCTACTTCTCTGCTGCTTGCCCTGTGTGGTACTCAGCACCACATGGAGGTAGTGGAGGACCCCCGGCCCGTCATCAGGGCATAGCAAGATCAGGTCAGAATAGGACACTGAGCATAAAGACACCATTGCCCAGCAGCTCTGGCCCACAACAAAGACAAGTGTAAAGCCTTGCAGCTGGGTACTCCACTATCAATACAAGCTGATAGTGGGCAAAAGGACTGAGCACAGCCCCACTAAAAAGAACTTAGGGGTGCTGGTGGGTGGCAGCTAGTCACGAGCCAGCCATGAGTCCTCACAGCCCAGAAAGCAAAGCACACCCTGGGCTGCATCCAAAGCATGGCCAGCAGGGCAAGGAAGGTGATCCTGCCCAGATGCTTTCCTGTGCAACCCGCTCTAGGGAACCTTTGGGGTTTCTGGGGAAGGGGGCAGGTCTGAAGATCTCCAGAGGTCCCTTCCAGGCCCTATGATTCTGTGAGTCTGTGAATTATTCTCTGCCGTCCCTGAGATGCACTGATACCTCACTGGGCCGTTGGCAAACCCCTCAGCTGTGCCACATCCTAAACAACCCCTTGGGATACTTGCTGAATCAAAAGGCCATATCCATGCTCATGGACAGGCCCTGCAAGCACAGGACACCCTCCACCCCCTCATGTAGGGTTGCCAGCTGCTCTCTGAGTCCCTGCAGTAACTCACAGAGACAAAATGTCATCCTGTTGTGTCCTTTCTGCTCAGGTGACAGCTGGAAGATAGAGCTACTTGGAAAACAGTGCTGGTTTTCTCATCTGCAGAGCACCATTCCAAACCACATCAGGTAATACCAGCTATTTTCAGCCCATCTGGCCTTGTGGATTTCCTTTTCTTACTTTGCCCATCTTAGCCTTGGCCTCTTGACAGCATTTGCATGCTCAGGCAGGGAAGACATTTAGGTACCAGCACTCTCTGTTGTAGCAGGGATCCCACCCTCAGGATTTCTTCTCCTTTGTCTTCACATGGTTTGGCTGGAAGAAAGCAAAGTGTAGCAGACACAGAAGCAGAGGCACACGATGTCTGTGCTGCAAGAAGTCAGGAGCAAGGCCTGAACTGTTCAGCTTCAGGCAATGGGAGGAAGTCACACCTTGTCATAAACACCTCCAGGGAGCAAAGCTGTCCACCTGTTCCTCTGGTGTCACTGGGGAAACCTAAAAACTGTCTAAAGAATTGCCTTGCAGGGCAGACAGACAACTGGAGTTTCCAGATTTTAGGCACTCCTTGAGTCATCATGGCCTGCTTGTCATTCAAAGTCCTAAGCTTTGGCTACAGCTGGGATCCTGAAGTTACAACAAGCAAGAGGCCAGAGCTCCTCAAACAGAAGCAGGAATCAACAAGCAGCGTCCCAGACAGATCAGCCCAGGTGAAAGGAGAAGTCAGCTGCTAGGATCCAAGGAACAGTGGGCTCAGCATGAAGCATCCTCACAGCTGGTTACACTTCCTGCAGTGGAGCACAACCACCCTCTGACCTGTTAACAAGCAAGCAGTATCAGAGCAACTTGCAGAATCTGCACTCAACCAGCAGCACTACTGAAGCAGACACAGGAATTACTGTTTAGAAGGGCCATTTCCAGGCTTTTCTTCATCTTTGCTAAAGCGTGGAATTGCTATCAAAGTAACTCAATGCTCTGCTGTGCCTATGGAAGAAAGGTTAACTGAGAACAAGCTCCTGCAAGCTTTTGGAATCATAAAAGCAGTACTTCTGCACAGACGCTGGATGAACAGCTGGTTGTGCCTCCCTTCGGAAAGAGGACAGGAGGAAGGTTGCTGTTTTCTTTAGGCTCAACTCTCACTCCTCTTAGACATATCTAGAAGTAGATGAGGAACCTCAGGCAGGAACTGACACAGCAGAGTCCAGAAACGAGTCGGGAAAGCCTCTGTGTGTGGCCATGACCAGAATTAACTCAATACTATCAGCCAGTTCCTCAGAAGTCAGCAGAAAGGCCAGCAGCTCTCTATCTGGGTGTCTTTGCAAGATGACAATAACTTGGACTGTGGAAGATACATCAGAATAACCTAAGTGGTACTTGGAGCACATTTGGTATTTAAGACCTCCTCCTCAACCGTGTTCTGCAAATGTGTCCGAATTTGCCAGGATGTGCCGGATGATCCCAGATGGCATACAGTTATACACAAGAAGGTGGTCATGTGGATGTGGGCTCTTCAGCAGCTTCTCCTCTTCTTAAAGCTTCCCTGCAAAGGACGGTATTTCTTGGAGAGTCACAGGAAGCAAAACGCAACACCAATGCAACCATCAGAACGGCCACGTCAGTGTTAAATGGCAGGGTGTTTTCAGGAAGGCAGCAAAAAGCAGACAGGGACAGTGGGAGTCGCAGACACATGCGCTGGCCTGATGCCAGTGAGTCAGGTACCACTTATGGGTCACAGGACTTCCGGGGAAGGCTAATTTCTAAGAAAATGACCCAAACCATGTCTGGCTGCTCTCAGCTGGGCACAATCCTACTTCCCCCTCTCCACCTCACACTAACATTCCCATACACCATGCAGGCAGGGCCCAGTAGCACTGCAGAGCTTGCATGAACAACATATCCGTCTCAGATGCTTAAATATTCCTGGATTGAGAACTACCAATCTTTAGCCTAAATGTTACTAAATCCAACAAAGCTTAAGAATCCCTCCCAGCAGTACACAGCAGGTTATCTTTAAGCAAGCCTCAGGTTAGTGTTCTTTACTACAGTTCTCCCCAGAGTTCAGGGCAAGCTGCAGAGACACAGCGTGACAAAGGACAGCACATTTAGGCTAACCAAGGTGAGTCTGCAGGCCAGAGCCAGCAAGCTAGGGCAATGAGTAGAGCTATGCTGGCTCTGAAATTTAACTTTGGTAGAGAGATGATTCTATCAGAGCCTCCACTTAGAAAACAAACCCAACGTTAAGTGGCACTATTTTGTACAGAAGTGCAACATGCTGCAGCACAAGGCAGCAAAGCACCAAGTCACAAGTAAAGAAGCTGCAGCAGCTTTAAAAGCTGCAGCCTGAGCCAGCCACTAAGAACAAGCCTGCAGCGATGGTTGTGGTGGCATAACTCCTTTAATAGGCCACAAAAAACGTACAGTCTTAACTGCGGAAGAAGTGTAGACTGGGAACGAACACACTACACTCTCCAAACTGGCAAAATCTGCATTTAATTTACAACATAGTAAAGGTTACAGGTAAAAAGCTCAACAGAAAGTGTGAAAAGGCCTATTACATATTACACAAGTGTACAAACTTCTGTACAAAGCCCCTGGATGTTATACTGTCCCCTCCTGTACTGGCCAGCTGAGGCCGCTAAGCTCTGAAATAATGAGAGCTTGTACAAACCCAGGGAGGAGAAGAGCTTTAAAAACCAATAAGCAGTAAAGCTTCCCTTTTCAAGAAAGATCTTGCAAAGAGCCACTGGCAAAACCAAACAATGAAAAATAAAATAAAAAAAATAAAATAAAATAAAAAGATGACCTGTTCAATGCTTACTTGCTCTAACTAGTCTTACTGTGAAGAGTTGCCTTCATAAAACAGACTGGCTGGAAACAGAAAACTCTACATCCTGGAAATAAGCAAAAATAAAACATAAAGTGTGAGATTTGTAGGGAGAGTACGGAGTGTCGGAAAGAAGAATGTCTCATTTTCAATAGCAACTAAGCACAGAATGGCACAACTATATCATGGAGAAGTTACCATGTTCATCAGAGTAATAGTTCGAGCTAGATATGAAGGCATGGGGGGGAACAAACCAGTCTCTAAAGGCATCACTCCTATGGGTGGGGTAGCCACTAGCTCTACTTGCCTCAACACCATGATAGATGCAATCACTCTGCAGATGCAGAAGTCACACTGATTTTGAAGCATCTGTCCAAAACAAGTCTAGCGCCTACAGCACAGAAGAGGCACTATAAAATAGCACTGCTTCAGAAACCATCATGTTTTCACAGAAATTCTTAGCCTGGTAGCTACAGTACTGTACACACTAATGAACAGCTGGGTACCACTGTCATTTTAGTGCACATTTCCTGGAGGAATCCCCCAAACAAAGGAATGTGACTACACAGCAGAACTGCAATATATAGTGTTGAAGTCAAAAATAAACCTAAGAAGAAGAAAAGAAAAAAGGGCTCTGGCCTTACCTTGTATAAAGGCGTACAATCTGAATCAATCTGGACCAGATTTTCAAATCTAAAACTGAGGATTTCATGGGCTGGAAACAACAATCCAAATCACACTTCTCGTTTTACTCAATGGGGAAAAAGGATGAAATAGTTCAAAAAGAAAAGGATAAAGGCTCAATGTAGTGAAACCAACCTGAACTTGGTGTACTGCTTTCTCCAGGGTGAGGCAGAATCTCTACTGAGAATCTGTATTCTAGCTCTAGGTAGCACGTAATTCTTATCCTCTGTTACCAGCAGCCAAAATACTCTGTAGACTGCAGTTTTAAACAGGAGAGTCCTGTAACACAGCTGATGGCTGCTCATGTCCACCTGTGCTTTGTTGCATGACACATACTCTAAGCTCAGAAATGCCGTCTGCAAGTAAGAATGAAACTATTTAAGTTAAAAGGGCCACCAAGTTTAAAAATGTATCTTCCTCTGTGTTAACTCCACCTTCAGTTATCACTACATTGTGGTTGATTCTTTGTACGCTGTAGGTAGTTTCCAGCCACCAGTCAAATGCTCCTAGGCTTGCCATGCTTGTTTGCTGCCACAAACACCAACACAAGCTCAGATCCATCCATGGGTGCCCCTTTATCCACCCACATAGCAGTCTGTGGTACAATGCTGGACCACAGCTCAAGAAGCCCAGAGATTCCTCATCCATCTCAACTCCAAGTTCTCACGAACTCACGTGATACTGCAGTGCTTTGGATGGAAATTAAAACAAGTTGTAGTCAAGGTAGGAAAAAAAAATGCCCCACATGCGTGAGGCTTTGAAAAGATAAAAAATAAAAGCTGGCCTGTATTTTGCAAGTTTTAGAACTCAAACCAGTGGGATTTCTGGAAGGCCTGGCCCCAAGAATATCGACTTCTGATACAGCTGACCTGCTATGAGCAAGCCTGGCAGGAACGACGTTACTCATAGTAAGCACAACACCTAAATACACACATTTGCAGGGTCATGCCATAAATGATAACTAAACTGTGTGATTCTGCCCCTTCAACTTATATGATCAAAATTCATAGTAAAGACCTCTGGGGATAGAGGCGAAGAAAAGGCTGCCATATATTTTGGTTCAAAGGGAGGTGGTAGCTATATTGTTGTTGTCTTTTTTTAAACAGTTATAAAAATGTTTGAAGACAGATCTTTAGAGGATTATTTCACTTCTCCAATCTTCGTATCACATCTGGTTAGGACATTAAAATTTCAAAAGGACATTACTACACATAAACAGTTTCTGGAGTTCGTAACTCCCGCCCTCCCTCAACAAAACCTAACTCAGATCAGTAGGGAAGGGGTTGGCTTCTTGCCCGGCCATGCCTCCTTTGCATATTTCTTCTTCTTGGGTTCATTCACAGCTTCAGGATTAAAGACAGCAGGATTTGGAGCTGGGTTCATGTTAACTGTTGAGGGTACAACAGGAGTCAAGTCCACATCTGGGGCAAGATTGGGGTAGGGCATTGGCAGACCACCAATGAGTGCTGTCCCATGGACGCCGTGTGACTGGGAACCTGCCTCATTGTGAGTTGGAGGCAAGCCACCATATAATCCTCCACTGTAGGGAAAGTTTTGCATACGCCGTGTTGCAGAGTCATCTGGGGTCAGCGAGCCTGGATTGTCCAACCGTTTTTTCTGTAGAGGAAAGCATTTTAACAGTTATTCAAAATACATGGAACAAGAAAGCTACTTAAACTAGACGGCTATACAATTTTCCCCCAAAACACACTTAGAGTGGCCCCAAATAAGTAGTCATAGATATGAGTGGATTTCCCAGTCTTTGTCCCAGAATATTTCCTTTGGGTTTCTTTGAAAACTACTCAGTAATAAATGGTTAAAAGTGCACAATGAATGCATACCAATCTTGAGCTTTTCCTGAACACCAGACCAGGTAGGCCATTGGTCAGTAACACAGTCCCTCTTTTCCCCTCTAGTAAGAAACTGCAATTTCTACATCACTTGAATGATCCTGACCATCCGAATCTTCTCCTGCAAGCAGTAAGTCTGTGGCTTAGGTAGGATGATCCTTTTCCACATATATTACCTAGTCTATACAAACAACAAATGTTGCTTAGTTACTCGAAGTTTTGCATAACTTCCTAGAGTATTCAAATGAAACACAGCCCTGGCAACACACTCATCCTGGGACAGTCTTAACTCTCTAAGTTCTAGCAGACAGCCTTATCAATCTTCAGCACTTACAGGGTTTAAATAAACAGTTCCTCATTTTTACTTCCTGTTTTCCATATTTCCCACAATTTCAACCAATGCCTACAATTACCACACTGAAAGGTGGTTCTTTTGGGGTGCAAAAAAAAAAAAAATTGCCATTGATCCCATGTGCTATTAAAGAAAGAAGATAAGCTGGACTTAATGCAAAATGATCAGATTGCCAAAAAGTATAATTGCGATACACAAACACAACTTCTCCTTAAATAGAAAATCCCTTCTACCATAGCACATTATGTTTCTAAGGTGCAATCCACGTGGTGAGTTAATCACTGTAATAATGGATTGATTAGAGAGTTGAAAGTCACTGTGTACCTTAACAGGGACTACTGCTGTCTGTACCATGTTCCTGAAACGCCCAACAGAAGGGTCCACATCCTCTGCAAAGGGAAGAACAGCGCAGTTTCAGAATCAACAAAGGGAAAAACAGAACTTCAGTCAAGTAAGGACATGAAGGAACCTACATGAAGAATTGGTACATGGATCTACTTTTCTAAAAGCTAGCACTCCAGCAGCCCTCAGAAAGCACAGGCATGCTTTAATAAGAAGAGATAAGTGGCTGGGTGGGGACACCTAGTGGTTTTGTCTTAAGGAGGGTTCATCAGTTACTCTGGCAAGGAAAACTTCCATACAAATAGAAAAAGGGGAAGCGATCTAGGAGAAGGGATAGATGGACAGTGAAGTTTACACCCCTCAGACAGGAGGGAATTGTGGGCTGAAAGGTGCTGCTGGACAATGCACTGTGCATGCTCAAAGGCACAAGAGGTGGTCCTGAAAGGCCATGGGAGGCCTTGAAAGAGTCAGAAGAATTCAACGCAGTCTCTGAAAAATTAAACGGTTGTTCGATGTTTTTTTGATGTTCTGAAAGCTACATTATGAGTAAGAATGGTTATTCTGGGTGTTATGCATTATCAAATTACGGCGAGACTTACGAATCAGCTGCGCTTACTATGAATATTAGCCATATAAGATATCATTAATCTCATTAACGTAAAACAGCTGAGGAAGAAAAATGACCAAGGAGGAATTAGATACATCTCTAGAAGTAGCAAAAAACTGAGCTGAAGACAGATACTGAACAGGAAGGGAAAACAGTAAGGCTCTGATTAAAAAACGAACAATAAGTTCAATTTTCATTTAGATTCTACAGAAGGCAAAGAATCCAAAACCTTTCATCCTTTTGGACCCATGAGGTCTTTCCAACATCTGATTAGAACTGAACAATTAAACTGAATGTGACATCTCCATCCTGCACAAAATTGTACAGAAATTTTACAGAGAGAAGAAATTAGAAATCACAGATTTAAGTGAGACAGGACAGCTTCTCTGAAATAGCAGATCTCAAATATTCCCTGTCAAATTTCTGTTCTCTTAACTATATATAGCCATGAGGAATCTCTGTGAGAATATTGGAAAGTGGGCCTTTAATGTTATCAACTAGAGAGTGAACTGCTTACCTGGATTGATGATTTCATCATCATCACTGAATGTCACTCTGGAATTCTTCCGTTTTCTCTTTGGTCTCTGAATATCCAAGTTCCCTTCCTCTATGGTTAGTGTGGAAATTCTTTTGTTGTGGGCTGTGTTAAACTCTGTCAGGTTCTAAAAAAAAGATTTAGAGAAGAAACATTTTAAGCAAGAAGTGTGTGAAGTCTGCTTTTGTCATCAGCTGTCCATGTCAAAAGATTGCCACTCACTGTCTAGCTTCAACTCTAGACCCCCTAGGAAGAAAAAGTGTTTTGATGCTGGAACAGATTATCTAGAAATGCTGTTGAGTGTTTTTGTGGAGATGCTAAAAACCTAACTAGGAATGGTCTTGGGCAACTTGTTCTAGCTGACTCTGCTTGAACAGAGGGGTAGGACCAAATGATCCTGAGAGTTCCTTTCCAAACTCAGTGATCCCGTGAATACCATGCAAACTGCTTCGCCACTCTCCACTAGCTAACTGTAGGAAACAGTGCTGCATTCACTGTTATTTGGCAATGGGGAACAGCATGGGAAATCACCGGTGACCTAGTTGGCAAGAGACAACTCTTTGCAAGGCCTGCAATCCCTCTGTGAAGAGACTACTGGAATAGTGGGATTATTGGAGCACTGACTGGGAAAAAGCATGAAGATACCCTATCATGGCAGAATTAGATGATCTGTATTTTTCTGCCAGCAGAAGACACCTCAGACCATCTTTGTGAACAAGACATTAAGAACCTGAACCAAGCAAACAAGTAAAAAAATGTCA
>PPHD01009819.1:0-20254 GCA_002909625.1 Bambusicola thoracicus | reverse complement strand
CAAGTTGCATGCTGATTTAGCTGCATGCATTCAGCTTACAGCCCCTTTTTAATCACTTGTTCCTGGAGGACCGAAAGTCAGCTCCCTGCCTTATCCTACCAGTTTCACAGCACCAAAGTCCCGAGGGAAACAAAACTTCCCCAAGTCAGCGACCCTGTTACACATTCCCTAAGACTCCGCCGGCTGAGATTTCTTTCTTCCAGTCTTCCCCATCCGTAGTTCCGTCACCATCCTTCCGCCAGCCCACCCACCATCCAGCCACGAACTGCCCCTGCTCTTACCGTACCTTTCTTCTTAAATTGAATTGATACGCACTCCTCTCCCACTGATGAAAGGGGGAAGAAAAAAAAAAAAACCCAAGAAAAATAAATCCGGATAGCTCCGATGAATGGATTCTCCCCTAACTGCCTTCACCCAGGGATCAGATAACTTCAGCTCTGCAGTGCCAGCCCTGGCGCGTCACCCGGCCGGCTGCCCGCTGCGGGAGCCGAGAGGGGAGGTATGCGCTCGGCGTGCTGCGGCAGGACCCGCGGCTCTCCGCCTGCCAATCAGCCCGGCCTAACTGTGTGGGCAGGGCAGAGATGAAAAATGTGCAGGTTACTTCCAGATCTGCCGCACCCAGAAAAGCAGGAGGTGGAGGGAGCAACAGGCTGAATGGGTGAGAAACTTCATGTGAAGCCCTGGCAGAGAAACTAAGCTTTTTTCCCCCCTTCCTTTCATAGAAAACCTAACTTCATTATTGTATTTTTTGACAAAACCAAACCTCCAAAGATTTCAGCTCATCACCTGAAAGAAACCTGGTAGCCTGCTCCGTGTTAGCAGCTGAATCACTTTTTCCAGCAAACCCTTTAGATTCCAGCTGGTTTTAGGGCTAGAATTCTCTTTTTTGCTCTCAGGTGTTTTTGCTCTCAACTGTTTTGGATTTATTCCAGATTGGGTAAAATACAGAGGCAACATTTAAATGGGAAGCACTTCACAGGTTTTAAAGACAATTTAATTCCTACTTTTGTACCTGCTATGCCTCTTTCAAACTAAAGGACAGAAATTAGGTAGGTGTTTCTGATCATTAGAAGTAATATATACAATCTTACAGAAGGAATGTGAAGGGCATGAAAACGCTTTTTTTAAGACCAAGAATAGATTTATGATAGAGATAACAGGATGTGTCCATTTGCAACAGCACAGGATTAGACTTTATGATTCAGGAAGTTTGTTTCAGTTCTTGCCATAAAAGCCAAAATAAAGATGAAAATATAACCTATACACCAAACAGCCTCATTCATCAAAACAGAATGCCCCGTGTGCCAAATACCCCACTAGATCTTATCAAGCCTCAGAACATAGTCTCCATCCCCTCTGTCATTGCTCTTCTCTCTGCCCCAAGAAGTTTGAACATACAACTGAAAACAGCAGTCAGTGGCCTTGGGGAACAGCCAGCATCCTTCCGCTCCATTGTGACATTTTAGGGTTACTCAGGTTTCTCTCATTTCCCCTTAATGCTGATTGTGGAGAAGCAAAATTTATGTGGGATTTTGACACACTGACAAAAACAGATTATTTGAAGGCAAAGGTTATCTGGATAGTTTGGAAATCATGGCAGAAATCTGGCTTACTAATAAATTACTGATTTGACATTCAAACACTTAATCAAATCTCAGTATAGAAATCATTTTAAGTACACCGAATTCACTGAAGAAGGTAAATGACTTTATGGTTTGAGTAGTTGAGCACGACTGTGTGTGGAATCCACAAGGTATGATTTAGAGGTTTTGGTCTAACAATAAGCCTGATGATATGATGAAAGGGGGACTAGATGCTGGAATAACTATATGAACAGGTACTGTAGGGACAAGTGTGTTGTCTTCCAGCTGGGAGAGGCACAGAAGAGCATGCAGCAAAGCTTTTGGCTGCCAACCTGTAGAAAAGACGTGACCACCTTAATGACAGGATGCACCAGTGCTGCTCTGCGAAGGGGAAGTCAGTGGTTAGATGCCCCTCTCTGGGAAGGAATACAAATGAAGAATGGCCATAAAATGTGCCTCCTTTTGCCAGCCTCTCCATCTAGGCCTTAGCAAATTTGAGCTAAGGTATGAAATTAGGTAAATAATGGCAGAGTTGGATCATTTATTCTCTAATGACCCTAAGTCTGCCAACCATGAAGCCACTCCTTACACAACAGCATTGCTGCTCACTTTGCTCCTGCACCTTGCAATAGCTTTACACATCAGATAGGGCTTTCTCTATTAGTGCAAAAAAGGCATCTTTTGTTTCAGAGGCTAAAAACTCCCTTGTCTGTAGCAAGTTGAGGCTAAGGCAGAATGAGATGGAGAAATTAGCCCAAGGACAAACTGCTTAAATAAAAACTTGAAAAGGTGCAGAGCTTAAACAAACACCAAGTCTGAAAAGAGTGAAAACATGAACCTGCTCTCATGGCTTTCCAAGTGAACAGTGATCCTTTTCTCATGTTATCCTTCCTCCTTTCAGCCAAAAGAAACCCTTCTGTAGATAATTTTGTCTGCTGATCTGTCTGTTCTATCTGTCCTTCTGTGTGAAACAGCAAAGTAAGACAAACAGGGAGATGAAGTCATCTTCTCCTAGACACTCTCCTTTGTTTCTTGTTCCCAATTAATCCATAATTAATCTGGCGACCAGGACCGAGCACTGCATGAGGTACTGGTATGTCATGGACATAGTGAAGTAAACTTTATCCTCAGGAAGCAGAGGCTTTTCCCTCACATTGTATTAGTCCCTTGACCTGTTGTCTGATAAAAAATGTGCAGTGACCTCAAAGCAGGGGTAGAATCAGATTTGTGGAAAAAAATGTCTTCCTTCCAAAAAAATCTCGTGGCTTAAAAAGCTGTTGTTATCTCTAAGCTGAACACCTTGAAGACAGCCTTCGTGAAAAATCAGATTTCAGTCTAGAGTATCCGTTAGGTTGGTGGCTAGGGGATTCTGTTTGGTTGGTAGGCAACCCAGGTCCAACTCTATTCTTGTTCACCCCAGACAGAAGCCTGAGCTTCATGTCCTTCATTCCAGAGAAGGACTCTACCCACCATCCTATTGCCAGCTCAGCCTTTCAAAAATTCCCAGTGAACCCTGATGGAAGTTCTGGCAAAGTCAGTACAACCAAAAAGTTTTCCAGCTGTCCTTGCAGAAAAATTAAGGACAGCTGATCAATATTGGATGTTGGGTCCAGTCCACCCCTTCTGTGACAATACACAATTTCCCTTTGATGTTTTTCAATTTGTCAGATATTATCATATACATCTACTGGTGGTGGGGCCTGTTTGGCAACCTAACTTCATGAGCAAATCTCTGGACTCCACAAGCTCTCCTGGCTACCCATGATCACCAGGTCTCTTTTTCATGACAGCTCATCAGGGTTTACTCATATTCATCCTTAGGAAAGGTGAAACTTGGATCGAAGTCTGTTTCAACTCACTTTCCTGACGCATTTGAAGTATAGATAACGGACAAAGCTTTGCCCTTAAACAGTGTCTTGTCTCTGCTGGCCTATGTTCATCCTGTAGCAGCTGAGAGAGAGAACAAATCAAATCCAGTTTGCACAACTCAGCTGAATACAATCCCACGTCAACCATATTTGACTTGGATTTGTAACTTCTCTTACAACCAACAGGAGCCATCCCAGGACCCTTTTCCTGGGAGGAAAAAAAGGCAAAGTTAAAGTTCAAAAAAATACCTTTCTGGATTTCTGGATGTCCTGGCAGGTTGGGAGAGGTGGTTCGGATCACAGAATATTCAAATAATTTTAAAAAACACCCAAAACAACAACAAAACATAGGAGAAACAAAGCTAAAAGTAATGAAAGACATCCAGATACAAAGTGAGGAAAGACTAACTGAAAGCCAGATAACCTCAGCTATGTAACAGATGATTCAATGCAGGCACTCATTAAAGCTAAGTATGGCTTCTCATGACTGAAAAAATGAATAGCTGAACCCACTAGTATCAGATGAGTCTCTGCTTGTTACTTGTTTCCACGTGGTTGAATCACTGTTTTGGCAGTAAGCACTTAAGGCCTGTGAGAAAAAGAAAGTATAGGGAAGTTCACAGCTATAGACCACTGCCCAGCTGTTACAGTTCCTACATTTGGAGCACTCAGATATGCCTTCTCTACTCCCACAGATGTCCCACCCATGCTCACTATTCAAATCCACACCAAGCTTTCCATGTTTAGAAATATAGAACACACTCCCACCAAATGTAACTAAGCCATTGTCCAAACCTGAATTGCAGGCAGGAGCTCTAACCCCTCAAAGATGAGCTTGGCTCAGAGGAGTCTGAAAATGTTCTTTTCCTCACAAACTCCTTGGATGACACCTAAATATAAAATGGCTTACCTGTCACTGCAAAGCAGCCTGGGATTCACACCAAAGAGAATTGGATTTGAGTATTTAAGTTGTAGGAAGGCGAGACAGAAGCCAAAGATGTTACTTGTATCATATACATATGCTATTTGTATAAACACACATACACACATATAGACACATAGGTAGAAATGGATATTGTTGTACATACTGCTACCTGTATATACTGTGTAGTTATATGCATATATATATATATATGTGCTTGCACAAAGAGGGAGCACCCTGCTGTGTGCTAGCTCTGTATTGTGACTTTAAGGCACAGAAAAGGCAGAAGCCTCACTGCTGCATAAGCCAGCGCCTGGAGGAAGAAACCTGAAATCTTAACTCCTGACCATAATAAATGAAGATCATACCACTCCCTCCAGTGCAGTAACGCTGAAGGGAACAGAGATCTAATTTGAAGAAGCAGCAAAACCAGTGCCAAAGTAAATGCATCATCCCCAGGATTTACGATGAAGAAATACAACTTAAATCCCTGTCCTTTCATTCTTCTGGAGAAGAGCAAACTCTGACATGCTCAGGGAATTACATATCTGTGAAACAACGCGTAATGACTGTTACAGAAAGCCGTTTTATTTGGTGTTGTCTCTAATAGCTTCAGCTTCAAGTGGAAGGTGCTTTTTCATCAAAGACTTGCGGATAATCTGTCACATTACATAGAAGTCATATCTGTTGTAACTTACTTCTGACTGAAAAAAAGAGATGGTAAATATCTGCCCCGCAGTACCTGGGAGTGGGAAGCCTCAGACACCCTAAAGACAGACATATTGCATAACTAAGTTTCTTTAATTTAGAGGAAATTTTGGCTATGACATTTCTGATCAGGTAGCAGGCACAGACACTGTGGCAACTGGGTGCTATTGGCCTTACTCTTGTATGCCATAGGACCAAGCGCAGCACGGCTAAAATCACGTGCAAGTGACTCACGTGAGGGATGATCCTGGCAAGTTACGAAGAATGGTAGTTACACTGAGACCGCGTGACACCACCTTGCCCAAGCAAACAGGCTGCAGAGCCACTAATTGTGCTAAGAATGTGAGAAGCCAGACAAAGGCTTTTCAAATCTGAGGCATTACGGTTGATTTGTCCAGGTCACGGTCTGAACAGATGATGAGGCCAAATAAATTCCCCAGCCCAGTAACATGAAGTTTAATGAAGACTTGTTCAGTCAGCCTTATTAGCAAAGAACTGCAGCGTCTAAGACAGAAGGGCTGTTCTGCTTTCAATAGGACACAAAGGGTGCTAATTTTTAATATCTGCTCCATTTGATGCTCTTTAATATTCATGGACAAATTATAAAGTATTACAAGCTGAGAAAATCAACATGCAGCTGATGAAGGCAGCCTTTGCATTCAGATGGGACAAACCATAGAGCAGAACATTATGTTGGAGCATCTTCACTCTTTCCTCTTCACAGGAATTAAAAGTGAATTTATCCCTAATTGTACCAGTAATAAAATGAATTATTCTCTGTCCGGTCATCCATTACAGAGGACAGTGAAACAGCAAAGGACATGCTGTGGCTGTTCAAGTCCCACTGCACTGTTTTAATTATTATTATTATTATTTTATCTGCACCAGAATTGGTATAGCCACCATTTTCTACAGGTGTCAACTTGAATTTTATTTTAAAATAAACTATGACTGCAGACTTGACACACAGCTTGGTAACCCTCTTAAGCATTTCTATATGTTCACCACCAATATTTTCCCCTTCTTAAGTACACTCTTATTTGGTGAAGTGGAAATCGACTTTGTTAACAACATCACAAATCCAATTCCAATAGTAAGAACAAATACAGAATGTTGCATTTTTTGCAAATACAGCTGTGGTCTTCTGAGTTGAAGGCTTTTAAACAAACAAAACACAACACTTAGGGAATACAAAACGAGCACTAGGTTTTTAATCTTTTGAGGAAAAAACAGTGAAGAATATTTGCCTCCAATAATTACAATGCTATGACTTCTAAAATAGCATGATAGCTTGTTTTACAATTCAGTTTTGGCTATAGCAGTTTGGTGCAACTTCAGCAAATTTGCCTCTATTCAGTACTTTTCTTGCAGGTTGCATGGAACACTGTAGGTGATCTCCCTATAAAACATGATGATCATTTGTCTTAAAATGACATTCACTGACTTGACTGGTACTTTCCCAGATTATGTGAATTGAATAAGATTGAAGTCAAAGTGTCAGAGTATAAGGAATATAGAATGAGTATTTTTGTTTGCTTTTGAGGGTGGAAGGATTGAATGAATTTTGAAAGAATGAAAACATCCTGAAGATTTTCATCCAGAAATTTGAATTTTAAAGTTAACACACATATTCTTATCAGAAATAGAGATAGAGATGAACACTGCAGCTTCAGATTTCTGCTATGTGCAAAATTTATGATCACTGAAGAAATTTAAATTTCATAGTAGTGCACTTCAGCTCAGCATTAACTACTACTGTAGTTGGTGTTTACTTTTTCAGAGGCTACCGTTAATTCATTACTTTGCAACAGTGCTACTGCAACTATCCAATCGATGAACAAACATTTAAACTCTTAAGCTGATTCTGAAGAAATTCTTTGTGAAGAGAGATCCTCAGCCAAGAAATGGGGATGACAGTACCTCTGTTCATTTTTCTTTCACTGATAGATGGCAAAATGCAGCAGGTTCACCTGCTAGGAAGAGGCTGAAGTAACCTGCATTATAGCATTTCTAAGTGAAATAGTACTAATGCAACACCCAGAAGTGAAAAAGCAGGCAGAAGGAGAGAACATCTTGACAAGAAGGGGAAATGTACTCTGTGGGTAAAAGAACAATTCTTAGAGCTAGGTGATGGACTTCAGAGATTTCAGCAACTGCAGTTTTGTATCTACCCAGAATATCTCTGCTTCAGAGACTCATAAAACTACCACCACACATACACACACACACACAAAAATCCTGGACAACACTAGGATTTCAGACAAAGGCTACACGGGTAGAAGTTTTGGCTGATTTTTGTAAGTGGGTGTTTCAGTGCAGTTTGTACAATAGACAGTCTGTTGAGATGTGCAGAAAATATCTTTGAGTGATTTACTAAAATCTAGGAAATGCGTAATGCTGGCAATTCTGGAGGAAAAGAATGAAAGAATGACCTCACCAATGATCTTATCTACAGAAATACTGCAGTCTCCAACAAAAATTGACTTTACTAACTGAAGAATGAACCTCCTATCCTGAAATTAGAGTTACTTCTGGGAAACAGTACACAATCTTTCTAAAGTTGTACAAAGACCAGCAGGTGAAAATAGCCTTTTCTCCTTAAAACTCCAAGAACATGTAAAGAGGCAGTATCACTTACAGTGATAGAACCCGAAACAGAACTGTCTTTCATCAGGAAGCCTTTGCTGGCTCGTTTTTCTTTTCAGAAAAGATCCATGAGGCTTGAGAGTTATTCTGAAACTTCTTGATCAGACAGAGGACAAGCTGCTGTGGATGAAGGTCATTTCATTCTTAACGCAGTAAAAAAGAACTCAAATGAAGACAAAAAGCTGTGGCCTATAAAGCTCTGTCCTCATATGTTCCTGTTTCTCATTTCTTCCCTGGAAAAATAAGTCAAGAAGGGCTGGAGCTGAGTTTCCAGGCACTGAAGAAGAAGCCTGGAAGAGCCTGGTCACATGCTGTTTGACTTCAGATCTCCTCGGCAGCAAGCCCCAGCAAGTAATGAGTTAATGTCAAGAGTCTTCCCCCACTGAAGAGCAGCTTATCAGGTGGGATGAGTTCCTCCTACTGACTTGATTTTCTTTTCATCTAGCAGACATGGAGCTGCTGGTTCAGGCAAAACTCAGTCCATCTTCACACCTGTTTGGTCCACTAGTTCAGCCACTGGGTTGCTCAGAGGCATGAGACAAACTGGTTTTGTTCTGTGGACACAGCTGGACACAGCTCTCCAGGACAGCCTCTGGAAACCTGCTGTGCCCACATCACTCACTGGGGATCTTGCAAAATGCACAAAACCTTCATGTGAGAGCAAAGAAGAAACTGCACAGCTCTTCAGCACCTAGGTCTCTTGCTAAGTGAACTGCCTGGTGAAAGTAGATGACACTGAAGATACTTCCTCTGCATTTCCACAACACTTTTGCCTTTCCTAAAGGCCCCTCACCACCACATCACTGTTAGGTGCCTTGCATCTGACTCTGCACATTTACTGAGATGCCATCCGGTGTCAGTGCCTCCACTGATGGAGCACGGACCCCCCTTAGCTAACCCACCTTGACCTTTATGGCAGCTCAGTTCACCTGACACTGTTTGTCTCTCAACACATATGTGACTAATTAGGAAATCAAATACTTTTCACGATGTCTGAACTATCTTGTGACAGACAGGCCGCTCTGTGCAAGCCCAGGACACAAAGCAGCCGAAGCAGCTCAAGCAGATTTCTGAGAAAAGTCATTGGATCCTGTAATTTCAAACTGAGTAAAGATGGAAAAATGTACCTACGAGATTTGACAACATAACGGGGAGGCTCTCATAGCACTTGTTTATATATGAAGAATTTACAGCAGCACAGGTTTAAGCATAGATGTGTAACCTTAACAGTGCTCTGAGTACATAACTATGCTGCAGATCCCTGTCTCTGTGTCTTCACTGCTTTTGTAGCCATGCTAAATCAAACTGAAAGCCCACAAATGACGCAATCTGTATTTGCTTTAAGGTCAGACATACTCACAAAGCCTGAAGTTTACCATCAGCAATGGCTGACTTGTGTGAACAGAGATAACAACTGCACAGCCCTGCTTAAGCCTTCCCACCTAATCATAGCAGATTGCCTCGTCACAAATACAGACTTTAATGCAGCGCATGTTGGTGGCTTTACCAAGAAACAGATATTGTACCGACTGAGTTGAAGAAGCACAATTAAGATTGTGGAGTCCAGTTACAGCATTTGCTGGAGAGACACTCCAGCATTCAAAAACGGGAAACAATGTACGCGCAACTGCGTCAACGGAGTGAAATGCCCTTTTTGTTTCCCCCTCCTTGGAGACTAAGAATTCAAAAGGTCTGCAGAGAATCTTGCAGGTCTCCCAGGATACCCCATAGTTCACACTAATAATGTGTTGCTGGAGGCAACCAAGCCTGAACAAACAAATCAATCCGGGGGAGGAGGAGTGATGGGTTCATGAAAGCAAAGTCTCCAGTAAAGCCCCTCTATTTCTTTTATGTAAGCTTTCCCACCCAGATCCTAATTCTGCTTGACTAGCAAAGGGCTTGCCATCATGGAAGCGCAGCACAGCACCCTGGGTGGAGCTCATGTCCCACTTTCAGAGCCAGCTCACTGTGCTGCGGGCAAAGGCCCACGGCCCCAAAGGGCAGTGAGGCAATGAAGTTGGCATGCCAGCTGACGCCTCAAATCAGCGAATGCCCTCCAGTTGTCTGTTCCACTGTCCAGACCCCGCACCCAGAGTACTCTCTGGGCCCTGCATGCCATGCTCTGTTCTGTTCAGATCCCTCCCAGAGACTCATGTCCACCATAAAGCATACAAACACATGGTTAATTGGAGGCAGAATATAATAGGCACAACCATATGGAAATCTTCATACTCTTTGCACGTTTCTGCTAGGTTTTTCAGGAGAAGGACCTGGCTGTGGGTTTTGCTGAAGAGAATTAAGAATGTTGTTGGTGCTTATGCAAGAACATGAATTTATTTCCCTTCATTCAAAACTGACAGTCTTACCACTTATTTCCTGTTAAGAACACGTACAGCTCAGCACCACACTCACCTTTATGCAACTGCTTAAAAAAGAAATCTAAAAAGTAGATTTATATCTCGGGACATACTGAAAAAGAGTGTAGGTGAAATGGATTAAAGCTGGGCAGCTGCATGTGCTATGTACCTGTTCTTTAGAGACAGAGTTGTATGGATAGAAGTTATTTTAAACACTAACAAGCGTCTGCAATTAACGACCATACAACATGTATCCCATTTTTTCAAAAGACTCAGATCTATCAGATCGGTCTGAACACAGACTCAGAGCTACTGTGCTCCCCCTGCCCATGTCAGCACTGCTGTATAGAGCCATCATCTTTGCAGAGTGAGCCAGAAAATCAGGACTTTTAAAGGCCCACTTTAACATAACATGAAACCCAGGAAAGTGGCAAGTCTAAGCTTACACCTTATCTGCATCTCAGATAACAATCAAAAGAGCTACTTGCTGAATGCCTATTTTAGCATTTCCTTTTTATATGATGAGACTCTTTGTTAAGAACCACCAGTCTCTTTGTCCTACACTTCACTTCTTACTTTGGTACAGAGTACGGAAGACACCTATGTGTTAACTTATCTGAGTTTATGATGCTCATACACTAAATTATTCCACAGCCCCAAAACCTGCCTTAGGGTGTTTCAGGAAGCAGCATGCTTTGTAATTGCCATTCCATTACTGCATTTTTGAAAATGATCAACAAACCCTCACGCTAGGGCCAAAAGGTATCTATTATAGCCACTTACCTTCTGAAATCCTACCTACACAAAGATTTCCACCAGCGAGAAGATTACTACAGGTGGCTGCACCCACAGGGTCTCACAGTGAATGCAACAAGTTACTCCTCTTTCAGGTGCCAGTGCACTTCCTTGTGCATGTATACACAAAGCCAGCTAAAAGAAGTTGCACCAGCGCTAATGAATACTTGGCCACTATTCTTTAAAGAAAACGATGATGTAGAATTTAGTGATAAGAGCACAAGAGGCAGGATAGATAATTAGAAGGAGGGAGTGGAAATGAAAATTAACATTAATGAGGTAAGAAAATATTTTTAAGAGCTTGCTCTACTCAGATCAGTGGGTATGACATGCCCCATCCCTAAACTCCAACAGAACTGACAAATGCAATTACAGCTTTGATCCCAAGGATTTTAAATGAATCACTTAAGGTGGGAATGGTACCACAGAAGTGGAGAACAGCATACCTGGTGACTATATTTGTAAGGTGTAAAAATGACACTGGAAAATAATAAGGCTGAAAATCAGATTGCAATACTGTGCAAGGCTTTGTAATGAAAAAGTAAAAAGATGAAAAAGGGATGGAATCTAGTTTTAAAAGATTTAGTTTGTTGCAGCTAAAGCTAAGAGACTTCTCTGACTACTGATTTTCTAGACCAAAGATAGACCCATATGCATTAGGAAAATCAAATTTAGTTATTATTTACATTTTATTACGATTTTATTTATTTATTTTAAGATCAGGTAAGAGGAATTCAGTCTCAGCTGCCAAAAATAAGGACAGTTAATCCCAAATTGCTTCTAACAACAAATGAACAAGGTCATTCTGCAAAATTCATGTCACATCTGTGCTCCAGCATTACTGGTTTGATCAAGCCCAGACCAGCATAGAAGTAGAAGTGTTCAAGCAGAGGTACACATCAACAGTCTTCCTACAATGCTCCTGTATAACTGTGGTCATGTTCTCTTGAAAAATCAGTGTCACACCTTTTCCCTAAGATGGGGGCCAAATAAAAGAATAAGGGAGGCAGAAGGTCTGATAAAATTAAACATAAAAAATAATCAAGATAAATTTCCAAGTGGGCACAGGAGAATAAGTTAATATAGAAGGCTGATGTTTTGCTTAAATTATTCCTGAGACAACGCTGTTGAAGACCAACAATGATGTTTTCCACATCCATATTGTACCAAAGAGTCTGATGCTGGGAGATCCCTCAGTGCTCTTAACTCTGAGTGGCTGTAAGTTTAGAAGCAATTTAGATTTGCACCAAACAAACCCAATTTTTCATCTCCCAATTCTCAATCATAGATGGCCACTGAATGCATGTATTCCATCTCCAATTATGCTTCAAACTGAAACATTCTGCCCAGCTGCAAAATCTCTGTCGGAACTCCTCTGGCTTATCACACCAGCATGTGGCTTTCTGCACTTTAGAGTGCAATTGGAGGCAACATAAATACAGTGGTTGAGGAACTACAGAATCACAAAAAAACACAAACACAGAGCTTTGCCACCTAGCTTACCTCACTGGCATGAGATTAACTACAGAGTGACTACTCACATCTATTCTCCTGGGATATTGCCTACATATAAAGGGAGATCAGCAATTCAGACCCGTGACTGGGCCTAGAATTCTGTCTGCTTTCCTTCCGCTTGCTCCGACTATGTAAAAATATGAGTGACTAGGCATGAAAATTACAACCTTCATAGAGAGCACCATGTAGGGTCAGCACTTTTACAATAAAGTCTAACCCCATCACAAATCCACAGTCACTGTGGTCCACACTTCAGAATAGCCATGAGGAAAAACTCTGATGCCCAGCACCTCATCTAAGAAACGCTCCATTCGCTGTTTGCAGCACAGGGCCAGCAACATGGATAAAATCGTAACTGAAACTACACTGGTGAACAGGCAAGAAAACACTCAGACAGAAGAATAACTCTCCTTAAATATGTCTATGTTCATACATAAATTTTTTATTTATTTTTTGAAAAAAGTTTTTAATTGAAACATTCCTACACAGTAACGAAAATCAGACCCAGTTCTTTATGACCACCACTTTCTCCTTTTGTATTTTGCCTCTTTCCTGCCTGAGACCTGATGTTTTTGGGAATGCAAAAGAGCCCAGAATAATTCATACGATTAGGCAGGATAAAGCACAGCCTAGTAGGAGTCAGTAAGAACAGATGCTTTTGAGCTTTCTTTTAACTCTTTTCTTCCTGTGAGAGCAATGCTTTATCCTCTCCTCCTCCATCCTGACAGTCCTCATCATTCCTGAAGAAAAAGGAAGAAGGTGACAGTCCTGTAGCAGCTGAAAGCATTCTTCTTCAAGAGGCAGGGAAATAGAGAAGATGACTTATCAGAGTTACTTTACAGGACAGATAAGAGGCAGATACTGAACTTTTTAGGTTTGGGGACAGCGTTTAGCCTCAGCTGAGGTCACAAGAGTTGGCAGAACTGAGCTCACTGACATCTCAATTCTGTTTTATCACTAGGACAATCTTTTCTTGAAACTTAAAGAGTTGCATGTTAAAAACATGAAGGATAGCTGAACAGCTCCAAGTTTTGCTGTAGTTGATGTTAATCAGAAAAATATTACAGAGATACTTGCTGTGGTTATGGGTTGGGTGCAGAAAAGAGTGGGTGAGGTTCCTTGGCCTGAGATATGCAGGAGGTCGGATTAGATGAAGATAATGATATCATAGTCCTCTATTCTGACCTTAAAGCCAGATGGCTGCAGACCAAATCAGTTTTATAATTCTCTCTACTGAATAGATACAAATATGCTTTGGCATATTGTGGTACCTGTTCTTTCATTCTAAAATTTCTGCCTTCTGCTGACAGATTTCCTGTGCCTTTACTTCTTGCCATAAGTAGAGACTAAGGCAGTGATCCTGGTTTTTTTGCTGGTCTACTGCTTACACTTGCAATCTTCAGCCTGCTTCACAGACAAGACTGCCATGTGATTGTAAAACAAAGACCTCACAATGGGCCAGCCTGCACAACTGAGCCCCTGGTTCCTCCAATGCAAAACAGGAATGAGGATTCAACACCTCTGTAGATGATGCAGAGATATTTGGGTTCTTTAAAGAAGTCATTAAAGGTTAAAGAAGAACTGATTTCCAGTACACAGGTCTGATTTGGGATCACAGCTTCTCTCCCCCTTGAATTACCTAGACCTAGCTTTCTAGCTCTACCTCACATATACATTAAATAAGTTACAAATGTCTTGAAAGAAAAATGCTGGACTGAAACTGGATTATAGAACTTCTAAATTGCTAGCTGGTGGCTGATGGCTGGAAGAAAAAAGCCCTGCTTCTGGCACTGAACAAGGACAGGAATGTTTTGGGTTCCATCTCCTATTCGTGCTGTTGAGTCCCCTCCTCCCTGAAGGCAGAGTTTGATACTCCTCCATGCAGTCCCTGCAGCAGGCTCTGGCAGGCTCCCCCATACAAAATTTGTTCTGTGTTTGCAATTTGGACACCAGAACATGCTGGTTAATAGTTACACAGCATTGCTGGAGTACATTTCTGGGCAGAAGTCAGTAACTGTCAGCATACTCTATTTTAGCCTTTGCTCTGATTATTAATGTTCATTATCTTCAGGGCTTGTAACAATGCTTGTAGCCTTTTTCTGGCATCCAATGCAAACACATTGTACAGCTGTATAATCCGTTCAAATTTGCTGGTTTGAAACTTACAGAACACTATTCCTTGCAATTATCATATCAGGACTGGCCAAAGTCACAGAAACAATATTTGTATGAGAACTAACGCATAAAAGAAAAAGAGCAAGGTTTGAAAAGTTAGTGCTGCAGTTAGTTCTTACTCTCCATTTCTTTGAAGAAATAGCTGGAGCTGAGCTGTCCAGAATCGTCTTCTCCAGGTTTTAATAACAAAGCAGCAGAATCCCCTCAAAATGTACAGTTTATTTTGGAAATAACAAAACTCTAGAAGTTAATTCCTTGTGTAATTTATCAACTTCCAGAATTTTGAGCAGCTATGTGTCACACATGCAATCTTCTATCTCCAAACACGCAGATGTTTTTAGAAAACAACAATGCAGTGATTCCCTCATAATCCCAATAGCCCTTGAGTTTTAGGAGAATGCCAAACAGTGCAACTGGTCAGCAAACCGAATTGTCAACAGCAAACCTGGCGTTTGCAGCTCTCCTTAGATACAAATCAAAACAGAAACCAGAACAGAACAGACAACAAAGCACCTAAAATATACATCACATGTCAACAAGGCTATGCATGCATACGTCTGTATCTATTCACCTACAGGTAGATAGATAAGATATGTAAAGTTTATATCTGTCTATATCATATATATCCTATATGTATATTTCTATGATAATTCTATATGTGTATTTGTAGAATTATAGACATGTGGATAGACAAAATGCATATATATCATGTACTGTTTTGATTATGTAATCATATATAAACTTTTTAATCTAGTTAATATAGAATACAGACTACTGTTCTATTAAATATGAAATAATATATAATTGATCTTATCTATTTCATTATACACGTATATATCTTATATACATAAGATTTATTTTTTAATTAAGTCAACATTTAAGATATATAATTAAAATTATTTTGGAGAAGTACAGTGACATGCAGAAATCCAAGGCAAGCTGAGTAAGGGAGATACTGTTTTAATGCAAAACATTTATTGGCGAGGTAGTTATGCACAACCTCAGAACAGATCTCAAGGCTTTCGGATCTCAAATCACAGCCACAGGACAGCCTCTGCTTTACTCTGCTTACATGTAGACATTTGGCCTTTTTTGAAAATGGAGGCAGGCATCCATTTCAGAATGAATAAATACTTCAATTGTATCAGTAACAGAGATGTCCTGTGTTACTTATCTCGCAGAGCACAGCACAAATGCCACAAGTTCCTGCTCCTTTCAATTATTTTTGATCCAAGCTGGGCAAAGTAGCAATGCATGGTAGGAAGCTCTGAAGCAACAGACCCCTTTACCAGCACCAAATACAGCTTCCCAAGCACTGCGAAACCCCAGCTGTGTGGGATTGTAAAGTGCTTGTTGTTATAACCATATAAACATGCCCATGTTATATGGACAGCTTGCTATCACTTGATCCAAGTTTATTGGCTAGCTGCTGCAGGCTGGAATGGCCCTTCAAACTGACAAAGACACTGTAAAAGGTTCCTCGATGCCTAAGATTAAACTAGAAAAGACAATAAAGTGCATCATCTTCCAGATGCACTGTGACTGAACAGTGAATCCTTGCTTCCAGCTCTGCTCATGCAGTATTTACCTTTGTTGCTGTAAAATCCATTGTCTTTACAGGAAATCACTAATCTTATCCTCACTCCATCCCTTGGGAGGCTTTCTGCAGCTCCCCTCCCCCACCCCCTCCACTGAGGGTATACTCTCAGTTTGAGATTGCTCAGGTCTCTTCCATCATCCTCAGGTATCTTTGAGTTAGCATCTTACATAAAGACACACTCTAGATAAAGCCTATGGGGCTGTTTTGCTCTTAAATTTTGTGCAATTTGTGAGAAAATTGATTGCCAGCCAGTCTTACCCACTTAGAGCCTAACATCACCAGACACTATGAGGCACATTGTCGCTGATGGGACATGTATGTCTGCATTTAGACTTAACTCAAGCTTTTACCTGTTCCTACACAAAGCCCTGTGCCCTGAACTTTGACTTGCAGTTAAGCATTTTGCATGCTTTTTTCAGCAAATACACCTGTCTCAATGTCCAGTCCTGTTTCACTGAACCATCAAATAATATCATATTCAGGTGATCTTGTGCATCTTATGAAGGGGACATACGGCCTCGGTGAGGTTCAGGAAATCCATTCTCTCAACACATTTTTACATTCACCACGTGAGAGAAATAAACTTTATTAACTACCTGACATGTGTGAGCTATTTTGGCAGAAGCAAATCAGTTTTCATCAGACAGGGAAGCCACTACCTTTCTTACAGTGGGTTGGATACCTTCCAAGGTACTGCAGGTGCTTGTGGGAGCTCCAGGAATTGCCTTGGGAGTCTGCACAAAGCATGGGTGTATCATTCCAGGTGTGCTTACTTGGGAACTGGACCAGAAAAAGGTATTAGTCTGCCTAATCCTTGAGCTTCTTCTGCTTTGGATCCATTCCCTGCATGTTACTTCTGAGAACAGTGTTTGGGTAACATCAAACATACTGAGATAGAAAAACTTTCTTTCCTCTTACCAGCTGAATCTGCTGCAGATGTTCCACCACTTGTCAGATCCTCAGTATTAATTGATTGCAGATCTGTGTAGGAGGGAGCAATGCTGGGACTGCTGGTGTCCTCCGAGTTGGTTGTCCAGCTGCTCTCTGATGCATGGGCTCGCCTCCCCAAGGAGCTGGAGGAGGGGGAAGTCCAGCTGGGTGCCTTTGGTGGAGACACTGGGCACAGGAAACAAACAGGCACCAGTGAGATTTGCAGGGCAGTCACCCAGAAGCAGATGATTACAGCTATTCCAGAGGTACACTACAGGACCCCATTGAGACTCCGTAAATATAAATTCCAACAACCACAGCAACACAGTTATCTTTTGACAACACACAGCAACTTAACTAGTGCCTGGCACTGTTACCTTTCATTGTGTGCCTTGCACTCCATACTGCTGGCAGCTGCTGGCTTTCCTGTTGTTCAAGCATTGTAGAAGCAGTGTTACCAGGCAGCTAGATTTCATGTTTCTGTCACTGCTGAGAAGATCTGAGTACTTGTGTTGTGTAACACAGTGGAGTTCTTAGAGTATCAAAAAGTGGTTTTATTATATCTGCATCAGTGACAAATACTCAAATGTAGCAGTCATCTTAAGAAAGATGACTTAAGAAAGTCCCATGTGGGACTAGCATATAAATCTAGAATGTCCTATTGATGTGAATTAGAAATGGCTTTTGTTTTCTGAATATGCAGAATGAAGTGTTCTGATCTGAATTAACTTCATAAAATTTCTGTTCAGTTTAGGCCAAAATCTCATTCTACTCACTTCAAACAGTACAGTTACGCTTCAAAAAGTAAGCTATGCTTAACCATCACCGCATGTTGATTAAACAAGCGTATATGTCCAGTGCTATGAATATGTCGTGTGAACTATCTGCCCATCATATCACTCAGATGTAAGGAACAATGGATGACTTCAGTGAGGAGGAAAAAAAATATATATGCATTAAAAATTCTTCCTATACTTAGGAAAAGTGCACTGACAGAGACACAATCTATTTTAATCTCGGCATAGTAACGGTTCCCTACATTAGTAAATGTATATTTATCTTTTAAATTAACAAGATGAAAGTGCATTCCAAAACAGCATTTACAGAACTAAGTGATGCATACGTTCATGTCTCAGCATTTAATACATAGCCAACTTTTATGAGGCTGAGAAACACTTTGGAAGAAAATGGCAAATTAATGTTCCAGAGGATTTCTCTCTCTCTACTCTATAAAAATGGTGTGATGGGACACCATCTTCTCATGGAAATGTACATTTGCTGTGTGCACATAGAGACTGTGCAAACAGTACTTGTAGGCTTACCAGCTCAGAAGTGCAAATTTATTTTATGTAGCTGTGCTATTACCCTCAGGTAAGCAAGCAGTAATCTATTTGTATTTGTACAGCTGTGATCCTATGTACTGAGCTGCTCTGAATAGCAGAAGAGGAGCTGAGAGTTAGGAGATCTATCTCCTTATTGCACACATTGACAGTTATGTTGCAGAAACACAACCAGAAAATCCCCACTTCTCCATCCAGCAGTTCTGCACTGTGCTGATGTCTGTGAAGAAGCAGTGCCAAGTACATGACTACAGTCTGCCAGTGCCTCAAGCCCTTCTGTTAAATGTCCTTTGAGGTATCTGAAGTGTCAACCCCAAAACTTCACCTGAAGTGGCTTGGACAGACAGAATGCTTCATGTGGACACAGAAGAAAAGATTAAATTCTGATCTCAATACGCAAGCCAGTAGCAAGAGTCATCTTATTTTTTAAAGTGAGTTTTATAAAAAGGACCTTAGATGTTAATTTGGTACTTAGTTGCTTTTTTTTTTTGTTTTTAACTTATGAGATGCATGTAGGATTTGATAATTCATATACTTATATAATAATAACAATCTTTTTGTTATTTTGTTTTCTAAAAACAAGTGTTGCCTAATGAAGTAGACTAACTGGACCATCATTGCAGAATACTTTGATATATTACTTTCACTCCAGGTAAGTTGTACCACTTTGGAAGAAGACTTTTTTTTTTCCCAAGAAAGTGAATTTTATTTTGGGAAATAGCAATCACAGAGAGCTTTTACTGTAACAGGCATTCTTTAGAACCTTACTACAGCCAACTTCCACCTATCATTGTCCTCGGTTCCTGACCTTGAAACTGGAAAAATTTTGCCCATACTAAATCAAACAACTATCAGCCTCAGAAAGTGAGATAAGCTGACATAAATATCCACATGTTTAGGCCTCTCTTCAATGTTCCTGCTGCTCTCCAGCCTCTTGAAGTGCTGAAACAATTCCTAAATGGTGTAGGTGTTTTTCCTATTAATTTGGAATTCAGCCGATGCAGAGGTAACGCCATCCAGTTGCAGCAGTTCTCAGAAATCTATTATTGTTGAAAGACCAGGGCCAGAACTGTCACTAAATTACAAATCCCACGGCATATGAAAAATTACATCATTGTTACCTAAAGTGATAAGTGTTTCCTTCTGTTTGCATTTTACTTTTCTTGATCCATTTGTTCCTAATACACTGGCTTGGCTTTCAGTACTAATCTACTAATCAGTAGAATTAGGCATTTGTTCTTTTTTGTTAGCATCAGTGCTTTTTCCCTTCCTATCCATTCTACACAGGATTTCAGATTTCCTTGATTTTAGGACAGCAACAGTTTGTCTAGTTTTCAGTTGCTGATCTTGTGTTGTGTGTCATTTCCAATTTCAGACAGAACAGCACAGAACGATTAAATTGAGATGTGCCTTACTGTGGGACAGTCTCTCAAGGGACATTCTGCAAGTCCAGCTTGAGCAATTTAAAACCATGGAGACAAAGCTCTTGGGAAGAAGGAGTGGGGGGGATGAAGGAGATGACTGACAGATCTTGCCTTGCTCTAATTTTGGTGCTTTGCCAAATACCTAATTGAATTCAAGACTGCAGCTAACACCGATAGAATATGAGATTGCCAGCTGAAGGCCCGCTGTAGAACAAATGCAAATGTTTGTCACCAGCTGGCTGTGATCATTTGCTGATTATGTAATGTTTGTGATAGGAACATTTGGGTGATTCTATAATCCCAGTTTTCATTTTTGCTGTATGAGTTTGGCGAGGCTGACTAGCTGATTAAGAGAATGATTAAGAGAAAAATCAGATTTCTTTTTTTTTTT
>PPHD01009818.1:0-20255 GCA_002909625.1 Bambusicola thoracicus | reverse complement strand
TTTTATTTTTACTTTTATTTTTGGGGGTAGGAAAAGTAAGAAAATGCAAAGTTAGAAAAAAGAGGAACTGTTTGGATCCCACAGAGGTCCAAAAGAATCAAAGGGGGTTGTGGAAAGAAGAGACCTGCATAATTTTTGGTGATAAAACAAAAATACATAGACTGAAGAAGGCATAGAAGAGGCATCCTGAACAAGGCAATTCTGGCAATTGTTCATTGCCACCTGTGGTGCAAGATGGAAAGTGGGTTTTTTTGCACATGAATAGTACTTTTTGTTTAACACAGAAATCTGCAATGTCTTGTGCTTGATTTGTAAAGCTGGGTGATCTAACGTTCAGCTGCATATTCAGCATTAGGCATTTATCTAACATCATGCATTGTTCTTTTTGTAGCCTCTTGCATTGAGCATTTCCTGAGCTCCTGCCGTGTGTGATAATGCAGAATGTGTCAGCATTTTGGACACCCTTTTGTGCACCCTCCTCCACTTGTTGAAGGTTACTTAACCAGGCAAAGCCTGGAGGGTAACCTGTTACATGGAATGTAATAAACAGAATCTAAAAGGGGGAACACAGTTGAAAAGTAAAAACAGGAATTGATAGTTTGCTTGCTGTAATAAAGAAGAATTCTTCCAGCTTGATTAGAAACTGTTGGGAAGGTCTTGAAATGTGTTACTTGAGAGCTGTGTGGAACATCAGAGTCAGTAAGCAACACTTTTTATTCTTGCTTTTTTTAATATTAACATCCCCAGGCAGTAACTACTCCTGGAGCCATGTCACTAAGCAAGAAGCCTGGCTGACCTTTCTGCTGGCAACGGAGAATGCAATGAGGAACTGCCTTATCTCTGCCTCCTGTCACAGGCACACCCAACCCAGCAGCAAGCTGACATTTTCCTTGGTCAGCCTTCTAGTGCTGTTTTAGCTGTAGAAACTCTTATTGCTGCCCTTGACACCTCTTAAGCACCTCACCTCTAGCAGGCTATTAGTTTCACTGACAATGAATGCAATTTCTACTGGCCTGGAGCTTGTGTCTCAGTTCCTTTATTATAGGCTGCCCATTTCGTCCCAGCTAGTATGCTGCCTTTTCACATTCAAGCCATGTTGTGGCTCCCTTTCTCAGCCAAGATGGTCCCCTGGTACATCTCAGCTTAGTTTCCAGGGAATGCACTGGCAGGCATGGCAGTGGTGGGCCATGGCTGGACAGTTAGTCTGCATGTATTGCTCATCTCCACAACTTTGATAAGGGGGTACCTATTAGGCAGAGGATGGAGCTGAGGGACTTGTGAAAATCTATCATCATCTTGTGAGCAGGCACTGTGGTAGTGACTGGGAGCTGGGATGGAATGCAGCCCAGTGGTGCTACTGATGCACTGATTCACCTTCACTGAAAATGGTTTCTTTGAAGCCTTATTCATCTCAAGTTTCTAAAGCCACATGCCTGTTTTTTATATGATGGTAAATACTGAGAGTATCGAAAGATAGATGTTTGAATCACTGCTACTTAAACTGTGTTTTATGTGTAGTAATCTTCCTGTTAGTTTTGCCGTGTGAAACTGTAAGCTACTAAAAACAAGGTGAATTCTCCAATTTTCAAATAAAATTCCGTTCTGACAAACATTAACAGAAACTGTTCTACTCAGGCTGAGACAAAGATATAAAAGCTCTAAGAAAATACTAAGTAAAACCAAAATCAGTGAAGACAGTTTAAGGTGGATTTTCAATGTTGTTTGGTTTTCTTTTGTTAAAGATTCACAGAATTGAACTCCACATCAGACTTACCTCTGTTGTGTTCTGTAAACACCTAATCCTACAGGAATTCAGTATGGAGGAATACTTGCAGATTAAGGATAAACCACATCACTAACTGAATTTTTAGGTACAAGTTATGTGAGCATGACTCAGTTCGTGTAAGACAGGCTAGAAGTGAATTAACTGTGGCATTTTATTGTTTGTAGGTGCTACCAAATCAAAGTAAAGCCAGGCATCCATTATTGCATGCTTGATATTTACTGAAGCTCTTAGGCAGTTTCATAAGTCAAACTACCTGTCTTCTGGGTAGAAAGTATAGGAGAAGACACCAGGCATGTTCTCGGATACCAGGAATTGCAGTCCTAACACTGCAAACGTAAGAAACGCTGCCTTTTGAACTTCATATGTAAAAAAAAATAATTAAGAGTTTTACGGGTCACTGTTGATCACAAGGAAGAAAGAAGAAGGTATCTTTTAAAATGGACAGTGTCAGGATTAGTCGGAGATAGTTTTCTACAAACTCATCTAGATACCTAATAAAGCACATTAGCGTAACTTTAAATGAATAACATGAACTTCTGAAGAATAGGTAGTCATGGAATTTTTTCTTATGTAAATCTTTGCTTCGTGTGCTTGCACACATGCAGTATGCCCTTGAATGTCAACTAGTCACGTGCAGGAATTTTGACTATCCTGTTAAATACAGCTGGTGGTGTTTTTGTTTTCCACCTGCTGCTGAATCCAAGGGAAAACAAAATTGTGAAGGGCTAGTTAAGGGTGTATGTCAGTGCAGTTACTGTAGGAATTGGTCAAATGGAAGAAATTCTTCCAAGCAGTGTTCTTTTGCTCTTTACTTTGCTGTTAGTGTCTGCTCAGTAAGATGCTTGTCTGTGCGTGCTGCAGTATCCTCTGTCACTAAGAATGCAATTCCCTGTATTTCTCCCTTCTCTTGCATAACACTTTTCAGTGTATGTAAATACTGGAGACAAAAACTGTCTATGCAAATTGAACAGCATTTATTTATCTTGAGGTTAAAATTCCCCAGGGAAATTGCGAAGACATGATATCCTAAAAACTAACGTTGAGATTTATTCTGTCTACTTAAAAAGGAGGGAGAAAGCAAACAAGACGGTGTATACAAGAGCACTGGTGATCTTCATTCGTTACTTCAGAGTGGCTTTTGTTTTCCTAATGAAGCATATTAAGTAGCTTGCTTATATGCTCAAAATTTATTCTTCTCAGTAGCCTTAATGGGCCTATTAAGGGCACCTGTCACACTTAAAACACAGACCATTGTTGTTTTGCACTAACAGAGGAGTCAGCTCACTCCAAGTGCAAGGTTTCTTGTCTTGCATTAATAATTAGATTTTCTTTTTCAATAGGAAAACGTTTTGGTTTTTTTTGAAGTTTTCAATTGAAGTGCTAATGATTTAAGAATAGACAAAGTATGCATGCCTGGATGCTGCATGCTTTATGATTTCACTGGGGTATGTCTTCCAAACTCTGGAAAAATAATATTTTTCTCAGTAAATACAGCAATAACTAAAACTGAGATTCAAGTAATTTTTGCTGTTTGATTCTTCACCCCTTTCTTTAAGGTGTTTTGCTGCAGTTGAGGAAACAAAAAAACATTACTAACAGTTAATATGAAGGTTGATGCAGTGATCCCTCTTCGGAGGAGTACTTTATTTCTTCCCTGTACTTTTGCGTTAAAAAAAAGAAGTCAGTAGAATAACTGAATGTCCCATAGGAGTAATGTGACTATCACTTAGCTGATATCTCTGTGCTATCTGTAGTATGAAAACTTGTGAACACCATTTGTCATTGCTGGTCAGAGTAGGGCTTCAAGTCATGCTTGTTTGTTGTTTTGTTACTCTTTCTCATTGCCTAGCATTTCTCAAGATTTTAGGGCAAAATTTGATACTGCTAAGGTTTTAAAGTAGAATTGCAAACCAAATGGCTGAGTACAGCTTTTTGTATTAGAAGATTTCCCTTCTGATAATTTTAAATGGAAACTAAGCCTACTTACTCCAGAGTTGCACTTCAACAAAACTAATTCTGTTTAGTTTGATACAGCATCACCTCTCAATAGGCATTGGGAATCTGCACGCTTGTTTCTGAGAGTGCATATTTTTGTGAGACAGTCTTTTGTTTTTTTATCTTTAAAAAATGTGACCATTGATTAGCTGTTAAATTCATCTTATTTTTTTATATTACTTCCTATGCCCCTTTGCTGAAAATCTTATAGGAGAGGAAAAGCCTGCTTCTGTGGTTAAACTTACAAGTCTTTTCTTTTCATAAACTCATAAAATTATCTTTTTCTAAGTAGTATTTCCTTTGATTCTGTGAAAATTGCCTGTCGACTTGCAGGAGCTTTTTGTGGTTAGCAGCATGAACAGAGAGTTTGCTGTCAGTACATACCCTGGGCTATATGTGGTATAAAAATGAAATTACATAGCAGAAATATGCGCTTTGTTGTTAGTCACTGGCTGAGGTTGTTCAGTGTGACCTTGTCTAAGATGACTCATGGAACACTTTAGCATCTGATTAGCTTAGAAAAGAGAAAATCTGATTCAAGGAGTTATTTTTCCCTGTTGAGAAACAATGTATTTTGAGATGCAGTTTGACTGGACTTTTATATATTATGAAGGCAAGGTAGAGCTTAAGGCTAAAAGTCTGAGAGGCTTACCAGCTGGAGGCTGCCAGAGCAGCAAGCACTGCTTTGTGAGCAGCTGACAACATCCTGTTGAAAAACATGTGCGTATATATGTGCATATATACGTGCGTATTTATGAACAAACAAGTACGCGACAAGAACATTCATTTGTCATTACCAAACACAACAGTGTTCTTGAAGAAGTTTCCCAGTACCTTTCTGTCAATAGGGCATATGAAAGAGGTCCATCCCTGTGGAATAAAGACCAGCACAAGATACTATAGCTTCCCATGAGATTGCATCGAATCCTAAATGTGGACAGTGAATTAATGCATTTAAATCATAATGGCTGTAATGTAAGATAATTCAAAAGGGGGTAAGGAATAGATTGAAGGCAGAATTGCCAGGTATTATAAAAAGTGATCATGCTTTTTTGCAAGCTTGACATGCTGCTGAAATCTGGGTTTGCGTAGACAGTGTTATTACCTGTTCTGCTGTGGTAACATTATTGAGGGTGAATTGTGTTTTTTGTTCTGGTATTTTTTTTCAGCCTGCACAGAAACTAATTGAGTACATGGTGGCAGACTTCTACTGATTGCATATTTTTAGTGGCCGCATTATGTAATAATGCGTATGAGAAAATCATAGCAAAGCTTAGTAACTAGCAAAGGGTAAGGGAAATTCTAGGATTTATTTGATGCCACGTGTCTGGGCTTCACGTCTATTTGCTATGCTATTCTTCCAGTTTGTGATTATAAAGCAGGAAGTTAATAGCCAGCAACGCACAATGAGCAATAACATTTCCTTATGTTGTCACGTGGTAATTTAATATATGCTTTTCTTGTATCCTGAAACCTGGGTGATATCTGTTTTCAAAACGTGCTCTGGAGTAGTAATAGCCATACCTATGCATGCATTTTTCTTGTTCCTTTCATAACTAACCCACCTTGGTGCAGGATACACTGAACAGGTCAAACTTACCACACTGTCTAATCTCCTAGTTTCTCTCAGGAAATTGGTATGAGTCCATGCCTTTCCTCACTTGGGCTACTTTGTGTTATGCTTGCTTTCTTCGCTTCATATACTAACAGTCGTGCAAAAATTAAGCCATTGTGTCTCATGGAAACAAATACCAGAGGCAGGAAAGAAATCAGCTTCTAGTTACTTTGACAAGTACGTAAGAAATGTAAATGGAGTGGAAAGGAGCTTTCCTGCCTCTTTGCATATATTTGGTCATTGCAGTTAAAGTTATCTTTGGAGATCGGTATTGGGTAGTAGGCTACCTTTTCCTTATACAAATGCACAGACCATAAAACATTTCCTGGAGGTTGCCAGCAAATTTCATTTTGGATTTGCAGTATGTCATACAGTTCACATGCCAACGCTGTGTTTTGCATAAAAATATTTGTGCCTTTGGTTAGCTGACAGTGAGACAGCTCTTAACACAAGAATCAACTCTTAACATAGCGAGTTTTTGCTCTTTATGTGTCGTCATTATAAAATCACATTTTGTTCCCATTGAGGTAAAAAAGATGTGCTACTACCTCTTAATTCAGACAAAATTACACCATTACATTTGGCCATTGTGTGCTAAAACATACCATAAATCATTGCTGAGGTGAATGAATGGAAGGAAAGTTAAATGGCACTGCAAATTATCCTGTTGCTACTAATTTCTCTCCTTCCACATAGCACAGTTGTTATCAGAGGTGCTAATCCAGCCTCGGTCTACTAACGCTTTTGTTACACTACTAGCTGTGATTACTGCTTGTTTTATTTCATGTTTACATGTTGACTTGAACATATTGCCTTCTAATGGAGGTATAACAGGTCTCACAGTGATGTCACTGACTAGAAATATATGGTACAAAAGTGTTAGAGAAGAAGGCTCTAGAAGAAGGCAGTAGCAAGCGGTTTACCTGACCTTGGGAAATGCTTTAGGAATACTTTTTGAGTTAAAACAGGAGGTGGAGGAGAGAGTACTACTTTAGCATAGGTAGAATTTCTCCATAAAGAACTTGGAATAGGCATTAGAGGTATATGTAGTTCTTAAGTATATAGTGGAACTATTAATTCATTATTTTCTATAAATAAAAAAAGAGTGAATGTATCTTTCTTGATTACAGGGCAACACTATGTTACATTTGTTTTGTATATTTCTTTCCTCAGGTGTTAAATAAGCAAAGAGATAACAAGATAACTAGCATTTAACTTCTGTGGAGTAGTAAAAGATTATTTTTAGAGCTCTTATTGCACATTTTCCCAATTGAGGAAAAGTATGCCGTGAAGGCTTGTTTTTACTGAGGTTCTCAAAATGCTGCTGTGTAACAATCTCATGTAGCCTTTTCTCGTTTTGCTGCAGCCAGTTCTTCTTTGTTCATAGGTTCTAGAAAGTTTTAAGATCATGGATTACAGTCTGTTACTGGGAATACACATACTGAACAGTAACGTGAGAGAAAAAGAGGGCGAGAGCTCCCAGAATGCATCTGATGGGAAACGTCCTGGAGGGCAGAAAGTTCTCTATTCCACAGCCATGGAGTCTATACAAGGGCCTGGGAAGTCAGGGGATTCTGTTGTAACAGAGACAACAAACACGTAAGTGCCATGCCACGTCATTAATGTTGATATTAAAATTTCTTCAGTCAGTGTCACATGATGTTTATTGGCAAAGCATTCGAGACTCAATTGTATTTCATGGATTGGAAGATTTTGCATTTTAACTTTTTCAAAGCTTTGCTGTCAAGACTTGCTGGAGACTGAGGAGTAGAAATGTTGAGTAGTTGACTGAAAAAAAAAAAAAATTGCAGATTGCAAACTTCGTTAGTTTCGTTTATGGAATAAATGTTATGAAGCAACCATTATAAGAGTCCCAGATATAAACTAGTCTTAACTAGAAACAGCCTGATGAGCCATAAGTAAAAACTATTAACACTGAAATGAGTGTTTCTATAGTGTTTACTTTTGATATCAAGGTAGTATACTCAATACATAGGATTGTATAATTACTGCTGAAGTGCAGTCATATTCATGTACACTATTTCTTGAGGTTAAGAGTGGCTGCTTTTCTCTTATATTTCTACATAGCAAAAAGGCAGTAGTAATGGATTTGTATAGACAGTTGTTCTATTTAACTGTATTATTTCCTTTGAAATACATTCATTATCAGTGAGGTGGTTATAATCACCGTTCTTATTCTGTATAGTCAATTCTTGAGTATAATGAGGGTTTAATTGCATATTAGAAGGATTTACTTTTCTCACAGCTTTCGAGGGAGCTGACTGTGTATATACAATTAACAATATGAAAATGTGTTTAAACCTACAGCAGACAAATGGGAGAACCATGGTACTTGCATTTAGAGAGTTTCCAGATGTTCTGAGGTTTAGAATATAAATCAGACAAAGAGCTGAATTTCACTGAGTTTCTGCAGTGTAACTTTTACACAGGGCATGATGAATGCTCTTGTATGATGGCAGGGGCAGGGGGTGTTGGTTTTTTGTTTGTGTTGTTGTTTTGTTTGTTTGTTTGTTTGTTACTTAAAGATAGAGCTGAATTACTTGGGTCATCCAAGAAAGCTCCTGTGGCTGTTATGTATGGAAGACAGGGCATCACGTAGCAGTAAAGATATTGGGTGCTACTCAGATAATGAGAAGTGCAGTATTGCTGCTAAAAGCCCAATGTAATCCTATCAAAAAATCACCCCCGAATATACCTTGTTTATGATAACTATGTACCAGTCTATCTAAAGTACGGCATCTAGCTTTAAAATTATCTCATTTCTTTGGATGTGTAGGTAGGTACAGTTTACCTACGAAGCAGCAATCAGAGATTCTAACTACATTTTTATTGTTTCTGTCAGAATGGGAGGTATTCCAGCTAAAAGCCATAAAGGAGAAAAGCTGCTTTTATTCATGGGGATCATTGATATTCTGCAATCTTACAGGTAAGTGGCAATTGAATTTCATACTTTTACTGAATAAACTATTCTGAAATTACTCACAAATGTGGACATCTTATAGAGCAGCTCTGACTCTTTTTTTTATGTGAACTTAGGTTAATGAAGAAACTGGAACATTCATGGAAAGCTCTTGTTTATGATGGGGTAAATGTTTTTGATTTTGTTTGTTTTTTTTTTTTAATTGCTAGTATTTTAAGTAATGGAACTTTGTTTTCTGCTAACCAGGAAAGAGAGAACTCTGGTATACTTGTAGTCTACCATCACCACATCACCACATGTTTCTGAAATGTTTTAGGCTGATCTCTTAATACATGCTCTGATTCTATATGTTGACCTTTCAAAAAGCAGGGAAAGTGATCTTGTCTTTGTGACTTACACAGAACGGTGGCTGGTTAGCAAGACATTAAAAAACTGATGAATTCTGAAAAATAACATTTTCAAATTCTGCAGAGATTTTGCAGAACATAGCAACTTAACTTTGAACTCATAATCTCATAAATGTAATACTTCTACCTAGAGCTATCTTTCTTTAAAGGAAAGAATTGCTGGGGCTTTGTTGCTTTGAGTAGACCAGAAGCATATGGTACTGTTTACCGGATGTGCTGAACTTTTATCTTGACAATATAATTCTGATTTTTTTACAGAAAATGTGACTAAGACCTTTTTCAATCTTGCAGGATACAGTTTCAGTTCACAGACCAAGTTTTTACGCGGATAGATTTTTAAAATTTATGAATACAAGAGTTTTCAAGAAAGTTCAAGGTAAGAAAATAGCTGAGTTTGCTCTTCTAGGTATATTCATAATCGTTATTTTGTAACACTTCTGTCCTGGTAATACAAGAATCGTTTCTACAAGATCATATAGCACTTATATTAGCAGAACTTGAGTTTTTTTATTAGAGGTAGTGGGATTGTACCCTGGTAGTGGAATTACATATTTGCTGTATGTTTTTTTGTTGTATAAAGGGACATCTGAAGATAAGATAGGTTTCTGTATATTGACATTGATAGAAAGATAAATTTTGTGATCTAATTATGTGTCTGCTATGTCGTGACAAGTGTTCGGGGAAAATAAGCTTTCAGAGAGTGTTATGAATATTAATGAAAGGATGGATAATTCTTCTGTGCGCAGGTCATGCTACTGAAAGGAGTTTCAGTCTGAAGCATCAGTTTTAGGAGAAGCTGTTCTGGTTATCAGAGCAATGAGGTTTTGTTGGTTTGGTTTTTTTTTTGTTTTTTTTTCCTGACAATCATGGCATCTTGTGTAAGACCTTTAATATGTAAGATGTACGAATCAGTTGGTTGCATAAAAAAAATTGCATGTTTCTGACACTTATCCTTTAAGAAACAGTGTTCTGTGAGTTTGGGATTTTTTTTAAAGCAGAGTTCTTCACAAATAAATTTAAATCAACTGGCTGGTTAGAACAATGTAGTTGATAAAGAAACATATATTCTAGAATGAATCCTGGTTAGCAGTATGATAATCCTATCTTGTTTAACTGCGTGTGCTTTGGAGGTGAAAACTGGTGGGTAGAACGGACACTTTGTTCAACTGCTACAAGGAGTAATATTGAACCTATGGTATTGTGTCAAACTGATAGAAGATATTGTGTAAATACCTTTGTGATTAGTATTAGTCAGGTCTCTTTTAATGGTGTCCTTCGTTATCTGAAAGAAGAAGAAGAATGAAGTCTATATGGAAAAAGGTAGAACAAAATTGAAATGAAGGGTAGAAAAAAAAATTGAGATTTAAGAGTAAGGAAGGCTGCAAATTCTCATACAAACTATAACCACTTAAGGCGCTAAACACTAAAACCTTTGGAACAGGTAATAACACAATATGTGAACTTAAAATTATCACTTTATGGCACAACGTTGTGATTAGTATAAAAACAAGACAGCGAGGAAACATGATTTAAAAAAAAAAATTAAATGAAGTTCAGATGAAAGGAATGGTTCCCATGAGGCTGAGATCTCTTAAACTATGGAATAATTTTGCTAGGGAGCGGTGTTGTATGAGACACTACTCAAAGGCTGTATTATCTGGAACCTTTCCAGTGTACACATTCCCTGTGCATTTGAGTATTTCCAGTTCTTTCTAGTTTCGACTACTGGATTTATCTCAGTGCAAGATGGAAGCCTTTCTGTATTTGAAAACTATGGTACAACTAAGGGACATGATGCCTTATTTTCTGAATGATTTTAATTTGTCTGTCTCATTTTTTCAGGCTATTAACCTCTATCAATATTCCACTGTTGTTGATATGCATACAAGGCTATTAATCTACTTGTATATGGGTTAGTTGTTCAAATGCATTAACATTTTTTCATTTATAAAATTGTAGGAGTGTTTCTGTCTTTAGGAATGTTGCTTCTCAACTGCAAGCAAGACATTTCAATTTAAGCTCTTAAGCCTTGTTCTGAGTATGTGCTATATTTTTTTAGCAATATCCCGGAGCCATGCTTCTGACTCCATTCTTCTAAGCATGTGTCAATCCACAGCCAAGTGGCTTTGATGTCCGTAACTTGAATTTTGTAATAGAGTACACTATAAATTATTCCAGTGCATCTGACATAACCTTTCTGCTTACGCATGAGGGTCAGCAGCTGGTAAGTGAAAAACACTAGCTGAACTAGCTGATGTTCTTCTGAAGGAGAACTACAAACAGAGGTCATGATTCAGTTGTAGTAACAATGGTGAGATCTAGTGTTTCACTCAAAGTGCTGTTCTAAGTGGGAAAGCCCTACTAAGAATTGTAACAGGCATTTTCTGAGTGTACAAGCCATCAACATTTTGGAAGTGTTTATTTTGCCCAAAAAAGTTCAGGTTTCACACGTGCCACTGAAGAAATTCTGTAATAGCACGTACATCATTATATAGGAATGATTCCCAGCTCGAGGAAATGGTCATAAGTTCTAAGGAGATACCAAAACTCTTCAGTTTTCCTGTCTTGTTTTCTTCTGTATTGGTCTTTCTCTGATTACACAGATTGATACATAGGAGACTTCTAACAGTGACACAAAGCTTGGTTGACTGACATGTCTTTTTGTTCTGTGATCAGTAGGAAAGCAAATTAACGAAAGTACTTCGCTCACAGATGAGTAACCAGTGAGTGCCTGTGGGTTTAGTTCTAAGCTGTTTGATAAGTGATCATTCTATCTGGATGTATACAGTCTATATACAGTCTACAGTCTGATCTGTACCCAGAAACTCTAGCTTTATAGGTGGCTTACCTTTCTATATGCTGTTAAAGATGTACAGGGACACTGAAGTGACTTAATTCAACACCTGTGTTCATTTGGTAACACAGCTTTAAGGTCTTCACCTTCCAAGAAACGGTGCAACTCCATCACCGCCCTAAAGGCAACGTCACAAGAAATAGTGTCTGCCGTCAGCCAGGAGTGGAAGGATGAAAAGCATAGCATTATTACTGAAGGACAAAGCTACTCCAGCCTTGATGAGGAAGGTAATACCTTTCAGATCAACAGTCTGAACCATATTTTTACAAGAATTTTGTATAAGCCTAAACTAGAAGGTCTGGAGTCTGGCTAGTCTTCAGAACTTGAGGTTTGATTGTTCTTGGATACTACATGAAAAAAGAAGTTTATATATCAAGGTTATAATATGATCTTAATCTTCTTGTTTGCAGGAGATCCTAAAACAATTTGTCCAATACAGTTAGAAGATTAAGGCCAGAGCCAGTGCTATTCTTTCCTCTAATTTCTAAATGAATATGTTGCATTAAGTGTTTTCAAGCTCAGCTTGTTTGCCCCAGGGTCTTTTTAAAGAGATGGAATCTGCCCCTTTCAGAAGTCATTTCCAGCCAGGTGCGAAGGAGAACCGACCACCTAATCCTGTCTGAAAAGATGGCTCACATAGTGTGAGAGTGGTCCTCACTCTTAGAAGAATTTATTGTATATTTGTACTGCTGTTTAATATTTGTTCATCAGGTTGCTTTGTATTGTGCTAAATGTACTGACTAGCAGTTGAAATTTGCCTTGTAAAGGGTGTGGGTATGGGCACGTCACAATATCATCTATTCAAACATGTTTAGAAGCTTCGAGAACCTAGTGAGAGTACCAGGTAACTCCATATACTTGCATAAAGACTTCTGGATTCAATCTGAAATGGAAGTTGTTAATATTGTTCTTTATTTTTGTATATTCAGTACTGGGTTCACGCCGCCGGCCGGATTTAGTGCCAAGCACTCCATCTCTGTTTGAAGCAGCTTCTCTGGCAACCACAATTTCTTCTTCTTCCTTGAATGTAGATGAACGTTATCAACGCGATCAGCCCATGCTCTATTCTAGCAGGTAAATTTATTCTAGCAGGTATATTTTGAAGAGGACTCATCACCATTCTGATAAACGTATAGCAACATGTTGAGTGGGAGGAGGCTCTGCAAAATTGAAATCAGAATGAGAGATTTTCTGTGTAGACCAGTGTTGACCGTTTCCACTGAAGGAGAACTGCTGTAATCCTATTGCATTTGTTAAGAATTTTGCAGTGAAGTCGCAAAGTAAAAAGCATAAGCTTTGTTTAAATGTTACGGTATGCTTTAAATTTCTTTTTATCATTTTCCAAAACTAAACTAGGCATTGAAAACTTACTTAGGCCTTAGTCTGTTCCACAAGCCAAGCCATACTAAGATATACAAGACTGGGGATACTTGTTGTAACTTGGCTCCAAAAATAATGCAGTTTTCTAGGAAAAGCAGACTGCTTTGAAGATCTTTATTCAGGATGTTAAGTGCTGAATAGTCTGCTTTAAGTTCTTTAGAAGTGGCCATTTGCTGAAGTGAATTTCCTTGAACCTCTGCCCGGGAGCGTGACAAGAGCCTATCCAGTTTTAATCCAGGACAGATACAAATGGGAATGTTTTGATGAAACTTGAGCTAGCTTGGATACCTTGTAGCTATGTCTGCCCAATACCATTGCTATGCCAGTGAAGCTTGCTAGGAAGCTGTGTGTACCTGAACTCAACCAAACTATGGCAGAAGAAAATTTTTATATTGTACAGTCTAACCTGCTTGGAGATCTTACTGCCATATGTCATGTCACAGACTAGCAATTTCTTTTGTCTGTTTTTGTTACTATGGGCAACTGTTGTGGAATCAAGCACCTTGAATGTCTCTGTACTAATTTGAAATCCTGCACTGTACAGTGTTTATGTAAATTTAGTAAGCTAATTCATGTACCATGATATAGTTCTTTACTTTGTATGTTGTCCAAAAAAAATCAAGGTGTTTTACAAGTAGTTTTGAGGCAGTAGGAATTTACTTCCTTATTAAAATTTCATCAGTTGCTTTCCTATAAAATGAAAAGTGACTGGTACGGTTCCTTGATCAAAGTGCTACTTAAGGTTTCATTTTCATTAAACTGAAGGAAGGAAAGCTCACTGATGTGGCATCTTGCATAGATCTGTTTTGAAAAATAAAATAAAATCTGAATTAGGTATGGTTTGGTGATGGGTTTTTAGCAACAGAACTATGATGAGTTGTGTCAAATAACATGACTAATATATACACATTAGCAGAAATGGAGCTCCTTCAATTTAATGTCTGTAAGTCTTGGCCAATTTATGACAGTTGTTGGACTTCAGAATTCCGTTGTCTTGAAACAAGTTTTAGCTTTGCTAAAAATAAGGTTATTAGAGTATTTAGTTTTTCTAATTTTCTTTTAGGATCATACTTTTTACGTATTTTATTATCACGAGTCAGACAAGCAAACTGTCACTTAGTTGTCATTACCAAAATGTGGTGGGACCACTCCTACAATTGGAGTGCTGCAGTGGATGGCTACAAGCTCTTCAGAAAGGATAGGCAAGGAAGGAGGGGTAGTAGTGTAGCTCTCTCTGTCAGTGTTTCAGTGTTGTTGAGCTCAGGGCTGGAAATGACAAGGTAGAATGTCTATGGGTAAGAATCAGGGGGAGGGCCAACAAAGCTGATGTTCTGTTTGGGATCTGATACAGACTGCCTAGCCAGAATGAAGAGACAGATGAAGTGGTCTGTGAGGAGCTAGCAGAAGTTGTGCAATCACCAACCCTTGTTCTTATGGGGGACTTCAACTTCCCTGACATATACTGGAGTTACAATACAGTGCAGCAGAAGCAGTTTAGGAGGTTTCTGCAGTGTGTGGAAGATAACTTCCACAGCTGGTAAGAGAGCCTACTAGGGAAGGTGCCCTGCTTGACCTGCTGTTCACAAACAGAGAAGGACTGATGGGATATGTGGAGATCAGGAGCTGTCTTCGACAGAGTGACCATGAAATGGTAGAGTTCTCAATTTTTGGTGAAGTTGGGGGGGCGGGGTGCAACAAAACTGCTCCTTCGGCTTCTGTAGGACACTGAACTGTTCAGCACCCTGGCAGAGAAGATCCCTTGGGATTCAGTCTTGAAGAGTAAAGGTATCTGGGAAGGCTGGATGCTCCTCAAGAAAGAAGTCTTAAAGATGCAGGAGCAGACTATCCCCCTGTGCTGCAAGATGAACCTGCAGGGAAGAATACTAGCATGAATGAAGAGAGAATGTTTTCTGAGGCTGCAGGAGAAAAAGGAAGAAGGGACAGGCAACCTGGGGGGAGAACAAAGAAGCATTACAATGTTCAGGGGAAAATCAGAATGGCGGAAGCCCGGCTTGAGCTCAACTTGACCAGTGAGGTAAAAGAGAACAAAAAGCTTTTTTATAATTACAGTAAGAGTAAGGAGAATCTTCATCCTTTAATGAATTTGGTGGGGGGAACATGACCACTGAGGATATGGAAAAGGCTCAGGTTCTCAGTGCCTTCTTTACATCGTCTTTAAAAGTCAGACCAGTTATCCTTGAGGTTCTCTAACCCGTGACCTGGAAGTCTGGGATGGGGAGCAGAATACACACCACAGTTCAGGTGGAGGCAGTTAGAGAGCTACTACTCTACCTGGACTGCCACAAGTCCATGGGGCCAGATGGGATCCAGCTGCAAGGGCACTGGGGGAGCTGGTGGAGATGATAGCTGATCCACTTTCCATCATTATCAGCATTCCTGGTCAGTCAGAGAGGTCCCCAGGGATTGCAGGCTTGCCAGTGTGACTCACATCTACAGGAAGGATCATAAGGAGGATCTGGGGAACTACAAGCTTGTCAACCTGACCTCAGTGCCAGGGAAGGTGATGGAGCAGATCATCTTGTGGGAGATCATACAGCCCGTGTAGGACATCCAGGGGATCTGGCACAACCAGTGTTGGTTCATGAAAGGCATGTCCTGCTTGATCAAGTTACCTGCCTAGTGGATGAGGCAAAGGCTGTTGACATAGCCTGCCTAGACTTCAGCAAAGCCTTCAACACTTGTCTCCCACAGTATTCTCCCAGAGAAGCTGGCAGCCCATGGCTTGGATGTGTGTAGCCTTTGCTGGGTAAAGAACTGTCTGGATGGCTGGGCCCAGAGAGCAGTGGTGAATGGAGTTAAATCCAGCTAGAGACTGATCATGAGTGGTGTTCCCCAACAGTCAGTAGTGGGACCTGTCCTTTTTTATCCTTACTGGTGGCCTGGATGGGGGCATTGAGAGCACCTTTAGTAAGTTTGTAGATAACACCAAGCTGGGAGAAAGTGCTGATCTTATTGAGGATATGAAAGCCTTACAGAGGGATCTGGACAGGATGTGTTGCAGGTCTGAGGGCAGTGGGATGAAGTTCAACAAGACCAAGTGCTACATCCTGCACTTTGGGCAGAACAGCCCCAGGCAGTACTACAGGTGTGGGGTAGAGTGGCTGGAAGACTGTAGAAGAAATGAACCAGAGAGTGTTAACTGATGCTCAGCTAAACATGAGCCAGCAGTGTGCCAAGATGGCCAACGGCAGCCTGGCTTGTATCAGAAAGAGTATTGCCAGCAGGAGCAGGGAAGTGATCATTTTGCTGTACTCAGTACTGATGAAGCCACACCTTGAGTACTGTATTCAGTTTTGGGCCCCTCACTACAAGAAAGATATGGAGGTACTGGAGTGTGTCCAGAGGACGGCACTGAAGCTTGTGGGAAGTCTGGAGCACAGGTCTTACAGAGGGTCGCTGAGGGAACTTGAATTGTTCAGGAGGCTCAAGGGGGCCTTATCACACTGCACAACTCCCTGAAAGGAGGCTGTGGTGAGGTGGGAGTTAGCCTCTTCTTCCATGTAACTAGAAAGAGGACTGGAGGGAATGGCCTCAAGTTGTGCCAGGGGAGATTGAGGTTGAACATTAGGAAAAAATTATTATCTGAAAGAGTGGCCTGATGTTGGAACGGGCTGCCCAGGGAGGTGGTGGAGTCACTGTCCCTGGAGGCGTTCAATAAACATTTAGATATTGTACTGAGGGACATGGTTCAGTGGGAAATATTGGTGAAAGGTGGATGGTTGGACTGGATGATCCTGGAAGTGTTTTCCAACCTTGGTGATTCTATGATTCTTAGCTGTATTTAAATTTCACTGAACAGTTTTTCATGGTTCATTGCATTTCAGTTTTTTGGTGCAGACCACTTGAAATTTTGGAAGTCTTCAAGGGATTGTTTTCTCCTACATGGTTAAAACTTCCTGAAACTTCCCAGCTTGAACTGAAATGTCCATGGCCTAACGTTTTATCAAATAATCTTTTTAAAGATAGCTTAGGAAATAAAAGTAGCCTTCTAATTTTTCAGTGGAAGGAATTTGTAGGTATTTTCCTGCTATAAGAAAAATATGCCTTATGTGAGTCTGGTTTTCAGTATGGGAAAACTCTTGCACGTTATATTTAAACGTTCTGTCTGCGCACCCACTGCCTTTAGAATCTGAAGCTTAGACAAATTTGCCTAAATTTGATTAAAAGAGGTGCATGCTAGGTGAATGTAAATGAGCAACTAAGTGGAGGAAGAAGACTTCATGACTTCAATGCTAGAAACAGACGCAGTGAAACAGTGGGGAAATTCCCATGGAAAAGAAAGAAAATTTGAGTGTGATTGAAGCAGCATGTAATATAAGGCAGGTTCTTTGATGGAATTACTTCTGCTTTTTGTGTGCTTTTTGTTTTGTTTTTAAATTAAGAACCAAGATATAAAGTAGGCTGCTTTAGGAGGATGGGAGCAACAGCACAGTTGAGCTCAGTCATGGCTGATCCTTACTGAGTGGGAGAAAATAACTGTAAAAATAAGTTTTTCACTTGGCTTTTCTTTCCCTTTTCAGTCTACAAATTAACAATGAGAACTCTGTGCATCACTGAAATTGTTCAAAATCTCTCTTCCGCTCTAATGTATTTTTGATGAACTGTGTGTATAGGGTCTTATTCTCTTCTGATGCTGCCTCACCTCCAATTTCTCTTTGACTGCTATGCTGGAATTCTGCATTCAAACTGAATGATCATCAGTGATGCTACAGTGATGCTGATGCAGGAAATTGAACTTTAAGGACTGCTTATAGCAACTGTGTTGCATTAAGTGATTATATACTTAGGTACATATGTAAAATATGTATCTACTTCCATACATACTTACTTACATATTTTTGCTCCTATGCGTAAGTCTCATGTGCATATCAGATTCAGCTCAGTTATTTAATTTGAGAAAAGACTAGTTTGGAAATCTCATTAATGTGCTGGTAGAAGATTTTGTAGTATCTGCAGAGCTTTGTATGCATCAGTTTTGTTTTTTTCTTTCCTCTGGTGTAGGATTGCTACCATAGTAGTCAATAACATAGATTAAAAAGGCATAATGTCTAGAAATATTCTGGGGTACCTGATGGAGTTAAATTTTCCTGCTTATTCATTACATTCTGCTGGAACTGCAGTTCTGTGACAAGTTTAACAGAAGAAGAAAGATAGCAGGAAAGCAAATTGAAGTTTACCAGTTTAAAGGGCAGAACACTGTTACCTGTGGTCCTGGAGAAGCATCAAAAAACATTGTTAGAGGAAAGATTAAAATGTATTTAATCTTACAGTCTGAAACTTTGTTCTTCCGTTGTCAGCACATATAATACTGTCATTTAAGCACACAGAATTCTCCTCCTCTCCAGTGGTGTCAAAAGTTAGTATTTGGATTTATTGGAGGTGTTTTATGAAATGTTTGTGAAAATAGAAGAGAGAATCTATCTTGAGCAGTAAATGCTTGCTCTGGACATGTAATAAATAAATAAATAAAGCAGTTTCTCATTTGAAATGCAAAGTGGAAGATAAATCTGGATGTTGCTCAAGTTTCAATAATAAGGCATGTCTACATTTTAATGATGCTAGCATCATATTATACCTAGTATATAACGATCATATAGTACCTGTTAAAAGAAGTCTATTATGTTGCTTTGAGTTTTTGTGGGAAGATCTCTGCATATGTAATAAAGTAGGCGTGCTTCCATCTGCGCTTACTTAATTGGGTCTAATCCCACTGAGCTGTTGATACCCTGTGCTCTCACATGCCTCACAAGCGTGAGTGCTTTCCTTCACGTAAAAAAAGAGCAAGTGTTTCCTTACATGAATTTGCCCCTGTAGATCCTGACTTTCATAGTCCGTACTCATCCTGGCAGTTCTCATTTCAGAACTAATTCTTTCTGGAAGGAAGATTCTGAGGACCATCTTTGAGCAGATTTCATGTGTAAATCCCTTCCTAAGCTGCCATTACTCAACATTGCACAATCTAGATTGAGTTTCTGAATGTTCATTGCTTACACGTATGGTCTCTTCAACTACATACATGTGTCAGCTGCAAAAATAGCAAGCCTTATGACTTTAATTGGCACCTTCATGTAATCATAGAGTCATAGAATGACTTTTATGACTCTGTTCACATATGGTGGTTTGTCATTAGCATGAGTTTAGTGGCACAGACTCTTACTGTCGGACTCCATCACTTGGAAGACAAAAGCAGCATTTAGATCAGTCCTATTTACTTCTTTTTTCAAGTCTATAGCTTTGATGCCTGTGAACAATGTTATTAAAAGATGACTTGGAAGAGTTTTTATGTTTGTCCTACTTCTCCAGGCACGCGTGAAGTTTATGAAGTGCAAGATTGGGTTTTAGAAGTGATGTCTACGTTGTAAACGTGAGACTCATGTTGAACAGACCCATAGATACCTGTTGTATGCACGGTAGATTTTCCACAGTGGTTGCTGTTTGAGCAGTGTCTTTTAACAATAGTTGTACTGTCCATTGTCCTATGAGACATTTTTCTGATTAACTTCTAGAAACATGTTTTAAAGTTTGTGATGTGGTGAGCTGATAATTTTCTTAAAATTCAGTATAGGAATTATGTAACAATGTTACTGAAGATTTTGCATCCCAAACCCCATTTTCCCTACTTCCAAGAAGCAATCTCTAATTAACTTCAACTTTTTGAGCTAATTTTTGCCTCTCGTGTCCAGGAGAACAAATCAGAAGGGCTCTGAAGAATGCAGGGTTTATTTTATTTTCTACTAAACAAGAAGAGAACTTGAGCTTTTTTTATTATTATTATTCAGTGTGTTGAAGTATGCTGTTTTAGAAGGTCCTAAATACAGCTTTTCTCCTTGTTTCATCATAAGGTCAAAATATTTATTGTTTCTGAGAATAGGACCATAATAAAAAAGAGACTTTAAAAAAAAAAAGTTTATTGTTTTCCCTCACTTCTCATAGGAAAATTGGAAACCTTGTTATATTTATCTTAGGGATGCATTTTTTCATGCTGTTGTTACGAGGCAAGGTTCAATAAACAAGTGTGATTTTCTGCCATGGAAATCATTTCTAACTAAAAAGATGTAGTAACACCTTTTTAATTATATTATTGCACATAAGCAGTGTACTGCAAATGTGGCAGAGTTGAGCTTTTGGCAGAAGTCCTTGCTTTCCTACTGACACCAGCATGGGATCCACATGCAGACTAGCATGGCAGTGACGTTAAATTTCACAGAATTACAGAATGTCCTGAGTTGGAAGGGACCTCAAGGATCATGAATCTC
>PPHD01009817.1:3141-20256 GCA_002909625.1 Bambusicola thoracicus | reverse complement strand
TTGTATTTAAACATACAAAAATTGAAATTCCAGCCAAATGCCAAATTTTCAAGAAGTTGCTCCACTGCAAAATGTAGGTGGATGCTTTTTCACTTCCACTGCAGGGCTCTATCATTAAAGGTGGGTTTATGCTTTGGTATGTAAGACTTACTTGAGTGCTATATGCCATATGATTGTTCTTCTGACACAATCTCTGGTGTGAAGATTTTCTGATTTTTGAAGAAAATGCTGTGTATGATTATGACACTTCTATTCTTTCTGAGAGCCTGAGGGCTCCACAGTTCTAGGAGGATTCTTCCCTGCAGTGTCAGCACTGTTGCTTGCAGTTCCCCTATGAAGAACATGACATGGCAATAAGTTGCAAGAAAAAATGTTTTACTTTCAAATGCTGCTTCATTCCAACCATTTTTGTTTTCATTTATTAAGCAGCTGGGTTCTCTCTTTTTGGGACTGATCTGCGTCAAGCTTTTCTCTGTCAAAATGAGATCATGTTTATTTTTCTGCTTATGTCCTTGTGGTCAGATATATTGCATTTTCAAACACCACTGCTTGGTTTTTTAGTAGCTTCGTCTTCTGTACAGGTATGCTTATTTCGTGAACCATTAGGTAAGTTCATTAATCAGAAACATATACTCGGATACAACTGGCTGTTTGGTGGTATGAAATAACTCTTCTCTTCCAGGGTGTTCCGGAAGATTTGTTGTTTTTTTATAAACATCTTCAAAAGGGTGGTGAAGTCCTTCGAGTGAACCATTGCCTTCTGCTGTACCGTTACCATCCACAGGCTGCAACTCATTCTGTCCATGAGTAAGTTGAGGTTTGTTTCATAGAACTTAAAAATCAGCTTCATCTTGGATGATTAGCAGTACAAGTGCTTTATTAAAGAACAACAAAACCAAGGAGCAATAACAACTTAATATGCTGATAGTGTCCTTTATTTGCTGATGGAAGGTTAGTTGTCTGATTTTGTTTTGTTATAACCTGTTTTTGAGGAATGTAATATAATGCTGGCGTTTGAAATTATGAATAGAAATCTTTGGTTCTGATACCGGTGCCATGGAGTGGAGGCATTTTAACATTGGGCAAATATTCCAGGAAATAGCTCCGTCTTTACAACTATTCTTGAAATAATTTCACAATAGGTACAGTAAGAGCAATCAGGAGTTTTGGTGACTGCACTACAGCGCTGCTTTCTCAGCTTCCAGTTCCCATCCACTCAGCTGAGGCAGTAGCGGATCACATGAGATCCTGTAAGTTGCCTGAATAACCTCTCTGCTTATCTCAAGTATTTACATTTTTTGCCCTCTAAGCAATTGAAAACACTGAATAGGATCATGTTTCTCATCCACTGAACATGGCAGTGAAGTCCTAACTTTGTCAGTACTTTGCAGATGATTACAAAAATATATATATTGCGTTGCATTAGGATTTTTAATAAGTTTTTTCTTTTCATACTATTACCACATGAGCTGTATTGTAAGACATATGTATATATGTTTGTTTATTTTAAAGCTTAATTTCAAAAAGAACTGCTGTGGTTTTAAGGAAGTATACAGAACCTGTTGTAACACTAACAAAAATCTTCCTTAGGAAAATGAATAAGAAACAGATCTTTGATCTGAGAACTTGCAGCACTTATGGATACTATTATCATATGTTAAGAAGTTTAAGCATCTAAATCAGATAACGAGGTTTGAAAAACACTTCTGAGGGTGTGCAGGAGTAATTACCTCAGGTGCTTTCTTGTAAGCTGTCTGCTGCTTTTACAGTGCTGTTCCACCCTTAAGGATGAAGTTGAACTGTTGATTGCTGATTCTTTTATGCTATCTTTATCTATCAAAAGTGCTCTTTCTAATCAGAAGTAACGCAAGCTGAGCCAAAGTCGTAACAAAGTGTTTCTTTCTCCTACATTTTGACACTAGTGAAATGTTTGAGTTTTGTTATCCTTTAAGAGTCTCATAACCAAACTACAGTGGTAATTAAGTAAACTGTTTTCTTACTAATGAATGACATACACTCTTCAGTCCTGTTCATTGCTCTGTAGCACTGACTAGTAAAACGTACTTTTGTATGCATTTTAGTTGTATATCACAGTATTATTACTGTAAATACTAAAATAGTCACTCCAAACAAATAGAAGATACTCTTTGGATTTTGTAAACAAACTCAAGGTAATTTTTTTAATTGACATTTAATGTTGTTGGGTTTTTTGTTTTGTGTGCATGATCACTTTGGCAGCTAGCTACACACTTTTTAGCCATGCATCGTGGGATGCTGGGACTCTTGGAAGACAATTGCTTGTATCTGTGGGAAAGCATCTTATTCTTGGAAATGAGTTTGTTCTGAATTTACTGCAAGCTGTTGCTTATTCAGATCTACAAGGTTGTGTGGCACAAGCACCCTGAATTACAACACACTGTGAGAATGTGGAAATACTGTAAGCTGTTTCAGATGTGCAGCTTGCATGTCCAAATTGGCGCCTTGCTTGTCTCATTCTCAGAAGGCAGGCTAGCCATTCTTCCTGCTGGCTTTTTGTTGGTAGTATTGTTAACAATATTTTGTGCAAACTTACAAATATGAACTTGTGTAATATCTCCTCATACTGGCATGCTCCCCTGTTTATTGCCTAAGTTGTAAAGGGCTAGCCAGCATTTGTTTCTGAAGGCTACAGTGTGCGTTGTTGTGGGACTCATCACAAAGGTTTATCATTGAAATTGGGTCTTCCCTCATTTGCCCTTTTTTCACTTCCAATTTGTAATGCATGTTCAGCCTTTTCTTGCAGTCTTTGTCTTGTTGGGGTGTTTTACTTGAGCGGTTTTCTGACACTTTGCCTTTGTCATTGGCCATTGCATTCTCACTTTAGCCTGAGCCTGGATATGGGAGTGGTAAACCAGGAACCAGATTAATATTTTGAGAGAAAAGTGACACTTACAGGAAAGTCGATGTTTTTAATGGTTTGTGTCTGGTTTTGGACTTAACAAGCTCCCAGCTATTTAACTTTTTATAGAGTTTGTTTATACAGAGGTGAATGTACAGTCCTTCAGCAAAGACAGTAGGCACTCACATCCTATTGTGAACTGATTTCAGTTCATACAAATGTCTTTCGTGTACCCTTTCATTTTTCAGGGGACAAATGCATGATCCCGCATATGCAGACTTACTAAAGTGTATATATAAAACTGCTTTGGCAAGCAAAATTTTGTTCTTTTAGTTTAGTGTTTTTAATGGTAAACAATGTTCTTTAGGTCTTTTCCTATGATTAGAATCTTTCTGGAACAGATTTCTAAAGGTGGAAGTATCTGTGAAGCAAGAAGAAAAAACTTATTTGCATTCTCCGTTACCCTGGAGGTATCAGACTGAAATATTAAGTGCTGTGTGTGTGTGACAGAACCTGAACCAAGTGCAGGCTATATTTAGATTTCTTTAGATGCATACAAACATATAAACTCTCTCATTGTAATTTCATCTAAAGTATATGGAAAATACCTGCTGAATTTGGATGAATGATAGAAGATTTGGGAAACTTCAGCCTACTACTACTGCTACAAAAAAATCCCACATATTATATCTTGTGGATCTATCTTATCTCACTTTACAGCTTGTATTCTAGGGGCCTGCGTATTTTGTGCTACAGGGCTCTGTTGCACTGATCTGATAGAATATCAGAGTTGGCATTATAGCGAGAAGTGCTATGGTAAGTTTGGTGTGTAATAAAAACATCATAAAATTTATAGATCTTTATCTTACTAAGGGGGAGAAAAATGAGCTGTATATTAAACAGTGTACTTCACTGCTAGACAAAAGTCAGTATGGTAAAATGAGCAGTAAAACCACTGTACTTGTTTTAAGTGGTGTTGCTCATGAGGACGGACAGTTGGGGCAGGTAGTGAATCTTTGTAGCAATTTACAAATTTTTGGTCAAGAGAAATGCAAGATATGCAGAAAGCAGGGTTAGTAGGCTCCACTGAGATTCGGGAGATTCTCTTTTATGCAGAGAATTTGAAGCATGTTTAAATAATTTATAGTAATTTCATGTGCTGTGTGCTCAGAATGAGCCTAATATTGTAAAGGCTTATTCTGCAGAAATATCCAGTATTACGTAATCCATCAAAACCATCTGGTTTTAGACACTAGAGGCCTCCAGTGTCATCTAAGCAAAAGAGAACAGGCACTTGGTTTGAACATGCTTTCGGTTGTTTTAGAGGTTCTGAAGGCATGGTCTCATATCACTGATGAGCACTGGAATGCCTGCTTAATTTCTTGCAAAAACATGCATCCAGAAATAGGCAGGAGAGAATACTGTTGTAACGTATTCCTGCACAACGGTAGTAAAGATGAGGTCAACTGCATTTTTATTGTCTGTCTGCGTTTGACACTTCAATTAAACATAGAAACTAATGACCTCATTAGATTCTTGAAAAGCGAATGGCATTAACATTGATAGTCTCTGTCTTTCTTAATAAGCCTTTCATGAAAAATAGGCCACAATGCAAACCATGCCTCAGTTAATGACCCACGACCTGAAGATGAACTCAGACATTAATAGAACCTATTAACAGTGTAAATGTAATAACTCAGTGGTACGATATAGTCCAGCAATTAATAAGTTCATATGAAGTTCAACAGAACAACAACAACAAAAAAAAATCCATTTATTCACCAGTATGGTCAAGGTTCAAATAAGATTCATTTCTAAATTTCCTGTGGATTGCAAGGACTGTGAATTCTGCATGCAAAGCTAGCTGTAAAAAAGCTAGCTGCAAGGAGTCTGTTCTTTCAGCTCTCGCTGTGATTAAAAAGTTCTCTGTTCTTCCATCTCTGGATTATCTATCAGGTGAGATTCACCTCATATAGAATTCTATTATCCTGCCATGAATAAAAAAACACTGGCAGAGGCTGTTCACTTGAATAGCTGTTCTTCCTGTCTGGTGTTACCTGAGTAGCATGTGGGACCACGCGTACAGGGAAGGTCAGATTTATAGTGTTACTGTGGATGGTAATCAATGCCTACAATTTCAGTACTGCTTTAGGATACTGGGCTTGTATTTTTACATTTCGCAAGTACTTGTACATCTGTCTTTGCTCTGTTGATTCACTTATGTAACCTCACTGGGGGGAAGGAGGGGAGAGGGAGTCAAACGTTATGGTGAGGTTTAACAGAGCTCAGACATTAAATCATATAGCTTTTATTGTCACATTATCTTTCATTTCAAAATAGGAATGGAGCAGATGTTTCTTGACTCCTGTATTCAGTCAGTAGGTCAGCACACACTTTAACAGAGCTCCATTGTTATATTACTAGGGTGGATGGGATGGTAATAATTGCTGGGGACTGAGGAGCACACTTCTCACCCACTGAATGAATACCCTCATTTCGCTCCTGCAGAATTTTGGCTCCTCTTCTTCTCTCCAGACTGCATAGCTTAGGAGGATTGAGTGGGCATACCAAATGAGAATGATTTTCCAAGGGAAAAAACTGTGTGTCTCTGGCATTTGTGAAGGACAAGAAAATTAAAGAAATGAGGAAGAAATTCTGTACTTCAAGAATTTTGACTAAAGAGGTGCGTTACAATGTGGGTGCCAGCTTCTGTAATCAAAAGAGTTTGTGTCCCACCTTCTGGCTGAGGAAAATGCTGTTGATTGAAAACAGGCTGGGAAACGATACTAAAGGCTGCTACCAAAGTGTTACCTTTAATCCTATCTCAGGTGAAAGCAGCTTTGTTTTGGGATGGCGTAGAGTAATGATAGCTTCTAGGTTTTGCTTATGGCTATATGAATATGTAATAACATGAAATCTGAAAGTAGCTGTGAGAATCGTCTGTGAGAAGCGGTTTGTACAACTTCTAGATCGTTTCAGGCATTTTCTTTAAGTATGCTTTGCACGTTGCTACAGTTCCCGTCTGTTGCACCTGCACTGGCTCTTAAATGATGGGAAAATGGCATTCCCTTATCCCTCAAGGCAGGAATCCCAGTTATCTATTCTGGAAACATCCAAAAATGTGGCAAATTAGGTGAACCAGAAACCAAAAGGGTGTAACTGAAACTCTCCCTTTTGACACACCGTGAGCTACCTTTTGCTTCAACACGTGAGAGATATTGTGCATAAAGAACAGGTTTTCACAAAGATTAAGTCTGTAGTTGTTGCTGTAATTAAAGCTCAAATACAAATGCCTCCCCCTGACTCCATATCTGTATGACCATCTGGGCTTGCACTGCTGAAAGATTTTTCAGGGTTATAACTCCAGATTGCTAAGTGTTGATATATCTGAACTTTTTCATTAAAAAGCCTGCATGCAGTATGGGGAATCAATTTAAAAGCAACCACAACAACAGCAAAAAAAGTGAGCATTTTCAGTTTGAGATTATAGTAAATATTCTTCAATAATTGGTCACTGTAAGAGTGTCTCATAGTGATGCTAGCAAAAATTCATAATTGCTATATGGGTTGGCTTCACTCATACAATCCACAATTCACATTTAAGAAAAACATTGATTGGGGTTTAAGTAAAGCTATATAACAATACTGTGCTCAAACAGAGGTCTGGTTAATGTTGAGTTTCACACTCCTTTCTGAGTGCAGTTTGCTTACTCCTCACACTTGCGTTACTCAGTGTAACACTCATATAGGATAGGGTCAGTAAGTCTGCTTCAGCCTGATGGTTTTTTGAGTGCTCATTAGCTGGAATGTGATCAGTTGCTGAGAGTCAGTGTGCAGAAATAACTAATGTTAGGCTTCTCCCCAACAACTTTGCCATTCTTGCTGCTCACCGTAGAGCCTTTGAAAATGCAGTTGTTGGTCTCTTCTTGGATGACAATATCTTATCTTTTTTTTTTTTTTAAGTGAATTTCAGTTATTCTTCCTAGCTTCTAGCAACCTAGCAGTGAGTAGATTGGAAGTCTAGCTGGATTCTTTCTGACCCTGGCTCTATTGCTAGTGACCCTATGAACTGCTGCCCTGACTAGCTTCTCCATATCAGCTCTATCTTCAGAAGGCTTGGCCCATAACCAGAGGGTAGCTGGTAATTCCTCTTACACCTTGGAAGGCTGCCTATTTTTTTCCCCAGCTTTCTTGACTTTGTTAAAGCTTGAGAAGGAAAGCTTGACTGTGCCACTCAACTCAATAGGACATATTCTGAAGTACCTCTGGAAAATAATGCACTGTTATTCTTCGAAGTCACATTTCAAAGTGAAATCGGTTTTCAAACCTTTCCATTTACGTGTAAAGCAACAATCTTCCTTTTTAAGAAGCTAGCAGAAGCTCTAGAATTTGCAATAACGTGATTCTGGAAAAACACTTGACCTTCATAGTTCTTTCCTTTAACTTTCCTTCTGGGAATATAGTATGCTGTAATGAACATGGAAAAATGGAAGTGTCAGAGGATGCCAGCAGCAGCAGCTAAAGCTTTGCAGCAGGAATGCAGCTTGTGGTTGCATTAGAAGAGATTTGCAATCAAATCCAAGATTTTTTTCCATTAATTGAAGTGCTGGTGCACAGCTTCAGTCTTCAAAACTTTATATGGAGCGGCTAATTCTTTATGGGTACGTTTATTTGTGTGAGAAGTTCTTTCCAAGTTATCACACCACAATCAGTGATGAAGTGCTAAGCAGCCATATAAGGATTTGGTTGTGCTTGGAAATCTCCTGCAGAAGTGAGGCAGGCTCTCAGGAGCTTGCTAATAATCACAGAAAGAATCCATATGCCTGCGTGCTATGAGGGCTGCGAAGGCATGGCACAAGTGAAAACAAAATTCCTACTGTTAAAATATGAGAAAAGCTTGCTAACAAACTTTTGGGAAGAAATTATGTTACCTAGTAAACTTAATAGCCTCAAATTTTATACTTGTATATATTTGTGCCTCAGAGGTATGCTTCATAAAGGTCATTTGGAACAATAAAATAGTATCTGGTGCAGCATCTGTGGAAATTGATAATCCATAGTGAAAAGGAAAAAATTGAAAATGTTTCATAAAATTAAGATGTCACTGTAATGCCAGATCATCATAAATCTGTGTATAATGTACAGTTTTGTACGAGAATCACAATGGATACATACAGGACTGTGGACAGTCAGAAGAGATTTAGCAATGAGGAGAGCAGCCTGATCCACTGATGAGAATGACTTACAACTGCATGGGTGTAGCAGCTCCTCTTCCTGACTCTGCCAGCCTGCACAGTTTAGATTCTTACTATCAAGGAAAAGTGAATGGTTTTTGATGTCTATATGGCAAGTTGCTCTTAGAAACCAGAAATCAGACCTGGCCAAGTAGACAGCTGAGGTTGAAACTTACTGCAGCAGCCCTGTGATAACCTGTGCTGACCCGTTAATTAGGAGTCTTATTTAAAGCAAAAGAAATAACATGTACTTGGAGAATCGTGATGCATAAACTCCGTATGAACTTAATAATGTCAGAAGGTCATGGAGCTTAACATTAAATTGTGTAGAAGGTGTACTGGTAGGAAAAATATGTATTTCCCAAGACAAGGAAGCAAGTCTGTTAGTGTTTAATTTCAGAGAATGACGATTCATAAATGCATAATCTGGTCCTGAATGGTTTTTTAAGTCAGTGTAAATGTTGAGTCACAAGATGTGTCAAAATTGTACGACTTGTAACAATTGTTATAAATTGTACTGCATTCTGTCGTTGTAGTCAAGTGGAAAAGCCTATTTGAAGAAATGTTTTCAGCAAGGATATGAAACTAGATGTCTTTCAGAATTTCTGATAGAGTTAATTTTCAACTCAGTGTCTTGTTCAAAGGATGTAGATTAGATTTGTCTGTCAAACCATAAATTAAGGAAATCAGTGTATCATGTCTGGAACACTGTTTATAAGTATCAGATAGGTTCCTAGTTAACGAATATTATGTGAACTCTGAACATTAAACAGATGTCCTTGAGAGCAGGTGGTTTCTTTATACCATTTTAAATTATGTAGCCTTAAATATTACATTATATGGTGGGAATAGACTTTTTTAATACATACATGTGCACACCTCCTATCACTTTCAAACAAAAGAAAATAATGTTACGGTTGTCAGACTGAATTAATTGAGTCCGTTAGGATGTACAGGCTATGAACGTAATCCTTGCCTTCAAGTTGTCTTCTCTTGCTGTGGTCATATGTTGAACCTTTTGAAGATTCAAGCCAGACTTCAGCATTTAAGGATATTATATGTTCCCTTACTCGTTCTACAGCCATGTGGTTCATCATTTGGTATTCATCTCACTGTTGTTTAGCTCAACCACTTGGCTTAAGTCATATTGTGAAACGTATTACAAATCTGAAGACCTGAAGGTGCAATTTGATACAGACATGTGCCAGCTTGCTCATTTCTGAAGTATATTCTAAGCTATCTCACAAGGCATAGCACTTTTTCTTCAAAAATAAAAGTGATAATAAGTTCCATTGCTCTTTATTTCTTAAAAATGTCATCTTCAAAAGAAGGCATAGTTGGCAATTTGTACTGTTGCTGAATAATACTTGGGAGGCTTCAGAATAAAAGCACTTACTTAGCCATAATGTGTGCACTAATTAGCAAGTGCTGTGTTGTGTCTAAGGGCTGGTAGTTTCATTGTTGTATGCAACTTCTGCAGTTCGTTATTTGTTGTTGTACCAACATCTACTGATCCTGAGCTTCGAAAAGTGACTTTTTGAAGAGTTGAGCTGAGCACAGTGTTTGGACTTCACATGCAGCATTGGGCTGTCTAATTGGTTATATTGGAGTAGTGAATTTGTGAGATTGCGAGTTTGGATTGACAAAAGAGAATAAATGTATAGGCAAGTGGAACACAAAGTATTGGGATTAGGAGGTAGTTTGCCTGTATGTACTGCAGGGTTATAGGTAGAGCAGTTCATCTGGTGTCTGGCAATGGGCAAACAACATACTGGTGGGCAGTTGGAATTGTCAGTATTGAATTTGATTACCGTGTTAAAGTTCTTGAAAATAACAGCTATGACTTCTGATCTTAATGGTTTTTGTCTAAGGGCTTCCACAGAATTCCCTTTTTTCTGCCAGCAGTTAGATGTGGCCCTGGGAAATTGCTGCTATTTTTGTCCTGTGTGTGAATTGTTTCAGTCAGGTTTGTGTGTGTATATACACACACTGTATACATTTATATAAATAATATATGTATATAAAATAAATTTAAAATTTTAAGGGGTCTAACTCAACCATATTTCTGATTGTTTAGGGAAACCATCTGGAATCACCGAGTCAAGTTTCTTGAGGACAGAGTCCTGAACTCCTGGATGTCATTCACCATTTGGAATGCTGGCAAGCAAGGCAAGAAGCTCTACAGAAGTTTGTCACCAGCTAATCAGAAAAAGGTATATTATTAAGGGTTAGTAAAACCTGTACAAAACCACTTTTTTCTTCCTATGTACCATAGTAGCATTCTCATAAAAATAGAACTGTAAATTGGAATGATTCTCAATACTCTAATGAACTTCTACTTTCAAAATGCTCTATTACAGTATCTAAAGTGTATTGTGTGTAGTTCAGCTTAGGTACAATTGTACCTGCTTGCTGGTGACTAAGCATAGCAATAGCATAGGCACTCTGTCATTGCTTATGGTACTGTTGTGTAACTAACCTTTGCAGTAGCCAGGTACATCAGGTGAATCAAGTAACACTTGGTACAATACTGAACTGCCTCATCTAGGGTTACTCATACATGTATTCGTTATGTTTGTCCAGTTCCTAATTGGATACTACATAGGTCCCTGTTAGATGCTGAGCAGTCTGGTTTGTCTTTGGATAAGCTGTTAGGCTGTTACCTCCTTTTGAGAAAGAGGGTGCTGTGCGGGGAGCATGCAAGTAGGCTGCTGTACGTGTTGTACATTTTACAATCAATTGAAAATGTGGAGGTCACAGTTGGCAATAGTGAATTGGGCTGAGGTTTATCTGAGTTCAAATACCTTACTTTCATAGGACTTGTAGAATAATTTTTTGTTAGATAAAGGCTTTAGGGCTAATGTCAAATGACTGTTTCTTATTAACTGCCACAGAACATTGATTTTATTACCAAATGTGTTTTCCTTTCTTAAACACATGGATGGGAAGACAAATTGACAAACATGTATACGTAAACCTGGTTAATATAGTTGCCCAGAGGCCATATGTGGGGGGGAGGGGGAACAAAAGAAGGAATTTGTATATCCATAGATAAAATTAATGATTAGAATTGGGAGGCATTCATGCAGTAGATGTGCAACACAACAACTGAACCTGAATTTCCAGATTAATATTGCAGTACCATATGTCTGTGATTAATATCATGTGGAAATGGGTGAACTGTATGAAATAATATTAAAAGCTCTGTCTCCAGTCAGTCCAGTCTGCCCTCACTCAAAGAGCACAGAGCTGTCTGTCAGATCTTTTCAGCTCTCTTGGTCATGCAGTGCAGTGTGTGTGTGACAGAGGTTTTGTGCATTTCTCTCATTTACTAACAAACACTGCAAGTTTTTATCTATAAAATGATAAGAATTAGGAAAGAAATTCCGAGGGAAGGGATGGTAGCTAAAACTCTGCTAATAGTGTGCAAGTAGGGATTTATGAGATGTTATGGAGAAACTGAGTTATGATGTTTTTGTGACAGTGTCTCACCATCTTAGGTCTTGGGGGTTTTTTGTTTGTTTTTTTTATACCAAGCTTAAATAGAGGTTGCCAGTAAGACAGAACAGCGCTCTATCTTTGTGTTATGTTTGCCACCTCGTTTTGTAGGTGACTCATTCAGAACTTCACATCCTGTTCAGAAAACACAATGATAATTTGAAGATGCAAAGAAGATAAAAACAAGGACAAGAGAAAAACATTGGGTTTTGTGCTGTTTAGCTGCTGAAGGATCAAAGCTTGCTTCTCCTTCAGTGATGAACAACTTTTAATTCTCTAGTATGCTAGCACTGACAGTGTGGTTCTAATTAGCTGGATTTTGATATTCATTCCAGCTGACCTTTACTTAACATTTGCTTTGGCAACGTTGCAGGCCGTGATACTATTTTGTTTCTGTCAGTGTTATAGTTACACGTACTGTAGTATGCTTTAGTTTGATACTGAAATATTGCATAGAGCATTAACTCATCAATTACTGACTATAGCACCCAGACATGTTTAGCAACAGCTAAACATGGCAGCTGCAGGTGTACATACCAACTATGAATGTACTGCAGAAAACTACTGCTACAGTGTAGTCACAGCCTGATCCTTAATACCTCCTGTCGAGTATTCAAACCTTAACCAGTAAGTCCAGCGTGTAATCTACAGATATATTCAGAGGTTTTCTTAAAAATCATCAAAAATAAATAGCTACAGAAAGTGGCTTATGGTCATCCGAAGTGAAATTAGAGGTCTTTACCCAATTTCTGATGAAATTATTATCTGTAGTGATTAAAACCTGGTTTTATGCTGTTGTTCAGACTCATTCATAGTTTTTCTGAACGTGAATATCCATCGCAGCCAGCAATAAAGCTTAAAAGATATCCTGATGTTTCTTAGTTAGTCACTGGCAAAAGGCTGTCTATGCAATTCAAACATCTCACTTCTCCAAATGCTATCTAAAGGATTATGCTGCCGCGGTTTCAAGAAATAAATTCATAAAATTAGCAATATAATTCATACAAATTATTATTCTAACTAATAACAGTAAAAAGAGGCTACTTAAACTTCATATTATGCTTTTCCAAAAAATTTAGGTGTTTTGGGGCTAATCCTCAACTCTTGCTAAAGACACTAAAATCCCGTAGAAGTAAAGGTGGAAAATAGTTGTTGCTTCACCCTGTCCATCCCTTAAGAACCAGTAGCGTACTTTTCCTCTCTCACTCTTTAAAGGTTATTTTAACAAAAGGTAAGATTTCAGGTATGCTGTTAACAAGAATAGTAGAGATACGGAATCTAGCTATCAATCAAGAGACCTGGCCATTGCCGCTACTTCAAGCTGAAATGCTGCAGTCAGCTCTGGGCTCCCAGCACAAGAAGGGCACAGAGCTGTTGGGGTGGGTGCAGAGGAGGCCGTGAAGATTCACAGAGAGCTGGGAGCACCTCTGCTACAGAGACAGGCTGAGAGCTGGGGGTGTTCAATTTGGAGAAGGCTCCAAGGAGAACTCACTGTGGCCTTGCAGCCCCTAGAAGACTCTTTGGAGAGCCTTGTGACAGAAAGAGGAGTAACAGATTTAAAAATGGGAAATTTAGGTTAGATGTGAGGGAGATCTTTATTCAGAGGGTGCTGAGGCCCTGGCACTGCTGCCCAATAAAGCTGAGGATGCCCCTGGAGGTTCTCAAGGAGGGGGCTGAGTGGGCTAAAGGTCCCTTTGAGTCCAAACCATGCTGTGGTTCTATGATCTACGAATGGAATCTATTACTGTACAGTTACCACATTCTCCTCTGAAAGTCCAGTTCTGAATGTGACCTCTATAAAGCAATGTGATCCTAAAAGGTCTCTAATACACTCTGAAATGCAAGTTAGATTGTCAAAGCATGCTGTAGAATTTAACTGCCTAAATTTCGTGTTTTACACTTTGAGTTTAAAGTTGTGGAAGTTTCACTTCTGCTCCGTTTCATGGTTGCTGCATCCTTTTATTGAGATTCAGAATCTCATTAACAGTCATGAGCCTGATTTCAGTCAGGATGTGGAATTACAGTAGAGTTTTTTCCTAAATTGGGAATATCTGTATGAAATGTGGAGCACATACACTAAAGGAAATAAGAACATCATACATTGCTAGGATTTTTACAGTGTCAAAACCAAAGCAATTATATTTCTAATGCTGACTTGTTTTTTATGCAGTGTTTGGGGTGGGGGGAAGCAATGCTGCATGCCAAACAGTGTTCTTCAGAAAACAAAATTTTGGCATTGCTGGGGAGCAGCAGTCTTTGTGCTCAGTAACACATTATGACTGCAGTCTGTTCGTCTCAGTTAGAATTATGACTATATCAAAAGAGAAAAGGACACCTAGGCTATATTCTGTCTTTTCCTTCAGACATCTGTGTGGTGAGCAGTAAATTAATGCCTTTTTTCCAAAGTGTTCAGGCAAAGATCCAAGGTTCAGTATTTCTACTAAACGGTAACACGAGGAAAAAAATTATTCAACTAGTCGGGCTTTATTTATGAATTAATTACCAGGATCTCAGTATTCTTAGGGAAATTCTGTTTCCTGTCTGTCCCCTTCTTGATTCACACAGTTGACAGTGGTTTAGTATTAGCATTTCTGCAAGACTGAAGTCGAACAGACCTTTTTTTGTTTAAAACACATCCGTCTTGTCTATAATTTGCAGCTGAAGATGGAAACCAAATGTTTTTGGGACACTCCATATGCCTGGAGGGTTTCTGAGCTGTCTTGTCCACTCTTTTATTCCCCGTCAAACTTTAGCTAAAAAGAGAACTTAAGCATTAACGTTTTGTGTCATTTCCGATTGCTGAAAATAGTTCAAGTAGTGAACAGAAAAGGAGGAGGAAAGGACAAAATAAGCATCAGTTAATTGGTGGCATGGAAACAGTACTCGTACACATCCAGCTCATGAAATTTCTGTCTCCTATCCACCACTGGCAAAATTGAAAGCTGCAAGGAAGTATTTTGTACTCTTTTTTCCTAGCTTGTTAACCATTTAAAACCATCCGTAGCCATGTACCTCCCAAAAGCCAGAAGTGCTTAAGTTTTGTAGCATTTAACTGAAGTGTGTGAATGACAAATATGAGAGAACAAAGTGGGAATGCTCAAACCAAGGGAGACAGATGGACTTTGAAACCTTCAGTTTAGTCCAGGTATAAAGCATCCTAAAATGAAGACTCTATTTTACCACTTGCTGTTTCGGACCACAGATAGGATTTCATGCTGAAACACAGCAGGGAGATCTCTCTGCTGTTTGCAGACATGAAGGTGCATTTTTTTGAATTTCCATTCTGTCCATATGGGTTGAGGTATGCATACCTGAAAAATTCCTGCTATCGCTTTCCTAGTTATGTGTCCTAGAGAAATGAGAGACTTGCCAGTAGTTCCCGTAGCGTTATGTCTAAATGCAGCTATATTTGTATGTAGTAAAGGGAGTTTTGTACGTTCAATATTTAGAAGCTATTTTTGTATGTTGGGTTCTGGCATGCATATTGTTTTCAGCAAGTTTGGTGTGTATATGTGTAAAGAGGGGAGATGGTGTTGTCTTCAATGGAGTAGTGTCCTTAAATGGGTACATGACATGCGTGTTGGGAATTTAGAGGGACACGCAGCTTTTGTTGTGGTATAATGCTAACTGGGTGAAATAAAAGCAACATCCTGATACTGAAATCAATCAGACTGTGAGAATCGCTTGTTGTCTTTGTGGTTCCTCTTACGGCATGCTGAAGATGTTTCTGCCTCTGCGTGCCCCTTTGTCTGTTTGTCATTACTTGTATCTATTTAAACTTACATTATAATGCTTTCCATTGCTTTGTTTTGACATGAATGGCCAAAATTGAATTAACATTTGCAGAGATGTATATTAACGTGCTTCCGAGGCTTTACACAAGTATGAGTGAAAGAATTATAAATAGTAGAATCAGGAAGGTCAGTAGGAGTTTAAAATGCATGGAGGACTGTGTGAGCAGTAGGAGACAGAGAGAGAATGCAACAGAGAAGATTGTTAAGAATTAAGAATTTTTAGAGAGCTTTTCAGACTGTCTTTTAAGAAATTTAATGAGACCAACTGATATAATCAGGAGGGAGAGGACAATGTGCAAATGGCCATATATCAAAAGGGTTGTCCTTTTTTTCTGTCACAGTCTACTAAGATGTTCCCTCTCCTCTGTTAAACGTGCCTCTCAGATCCTTCTGCCCCCGACTGTAACACATCTTCAGAATTTGCTGTGATTGGGTTTCATGCTGTCTGTCAGTGATCAGTACAGACTTAAAGCCATATCACAGGTGAAAATAAGATGAGGGAATAAAACTCTATGAACATGATTTACCATAGAAGAACAGTATCATGATTAATTTTTCTAGTTTTTCTGTTAGAAAATCTGAATTGAATGGGGATTACGAACAAATATTGTCTTGAGAAGCCAAGCAGGCAGTAAGTGAATGAAGCATGAAACAAACAAATTGTGTGTAACAGTAACGCAGATCAAACAGCTAGATAATTAAAGTTGCACCTTAAGCCCACTCTTACTGACTTCTGAGGTTCTGCATGTGGAGTAGGATTAATCTCCTGCCCATTAATCTCCTTTTACCAGGGAGGTCTGATAGTCCAAGCCTGTGTGTCCCTTTGCACAGCTGCTGTGTTTATTAAAAAGAACCAGCCAGAGGCATGCTTTTATCTTCCCCAAATTTTTTCCCCTAGATTTGAGTAAATAACTGATCTTTAGAGCCATATAAATGTTGTCTTTAGAAGGAAAAAGCTGTTTCCCCATTCCCTTTACACCACTGTTAATGTATGCTACAATCTATAACTATTATTACAGTAATTACGTAGCTTGTATATAGCTTGTTATAGCAATACTTTTTGTTTGTTTTGAAACTGTTCGGATTTGTGTGTGTTGTTCAAAACAAAAACCCATAAACATTTATGTATTTCCTTAAAACTGATGTGTCCCCTGAAGGCACAGTAAGCTTCAGTGATGCCATGTTGTCAGTTGCATTGCAGATGAGTTATTTTGCTGGGAGGCTTGAGACTGTTTTATAGCTTTGTAGTTCATAATTTCCTCCCTAGAAGCCAGTAGATCCTGTATGGGTGGATGAACTTCATAGGAGATGCAAGATATGAGCCCATTAGTGCAAGAAAAAATAGGCAACTTGGGTAAGCCTAATAGCTTAACATAAATATCTCAAATAAGCCTGATGCCTTGAGTTCCCCTTCTTGAATAAACAACTGTGTGCGAGTCCTGAATTTGTCTCCAGACAGATTTTCTTTAATTNCTTCATAGGAGATGCAAGATATGAGCCCATTAGTGCAAGAAAAAATAGGCAACTTGGGTAAGCCTAATAGCTTAACATAAATATCTCAAATAAGCCTGATGCCTTGAGTTCCCCTTCTTGAATAAACAACTGTGTGCGAGTCCTGAATTTGTCTCCAGACAGATTTTCTTTAATTGGAAAATAGTGTGTGGCAGAAAAATAGTTGACTTACATTTTGGCCACCCACAGGCTGTACACT